>JAJAGP010006655.1:0-19469 GCA_025084515.1 Ancistrus triradiatus | reverse complement strand
CCCCCCCCCCCCCCCCCCTTTAAATCTTTATTGGCAAAAATTAACATATTAACATAACTTATGAATTATAGCTTTTTCCTTTTATAGCCCCACCTCCTTTTTATATCTTGGCTCATTTTTTCTTTTCAAGACGGCTAAACATTTAGCCAAGTAATTTCATATACAGATTTTTTCCAGTAAGTGTGTTATTGTGCAAATTATATTTTGACAAACCCGGAGCACCTCAGAGCAGACAAAGCCTCGAGCACACCCCTGTGATGTTTTGGCACCCCCTTCACCCCCAGGTTTAAGTTCACTTTAAAAAAAGCCATATTTTATTCATATCATTGGGAGATTTGCTGGTGTTATTACCAGCATCTCTTCAAACGGATGGCTTAAAAATAAAGGTACTTTAGGGCCTTTATGGCTATCCACACATAATATAAGGTGTATTATAATTTTATGTGTTATTATTATAATTAATATTATCTGCATCCTTCAAAACAATATACATACACTCGCTACCAGTAATATAAGTCCAGTTTGTATATGGAGCTGATTAATGGTGTACAAACCTGACAAAATGGACTGACTGTGGGTACAAGAATTATGGTTTTATTTTTGGAAACTCAGTGTGCTTTATCATCCAGTCGAACAGCACTAGCTGACAGGATTTTAATCATTTATAATGCATGAGCAATGCATGGCTGCTCTTATGAACCTGTTGCTGTATTTCCACTCAGTCGATATCAGTATTATCTTTTGACTGATCTCTTCTCTTTATGCTCACACGTACGCAGCCAGAGGATATCAACTATGCATCTCAGCAGCAGGTCTACAGGGATATCGGAGAGGAGATGCTGCTCCATGCCTTCGAGGGCTACAACGTCTGCATCTTTGCATACGGCCAGACCGGTGCCGGCAAATCCTACACCATGATGGGCAAACAAGAAAAGGACCAGCAAGGGATAATCCCACTAGTAAAGCCAAAGCCCATACTATTATTAGGGTTATGTCAGCAACGGAGTCCTGTGATGTGATTTATAAAAACCTGTGTTCAATTATCTTATGGATAGATTGATAGATACACTCACAGATCATGTTATTAGGTACATCTCCTTGTTTCTATACTCATTGTCCATTTGATCAGTTCCACTTACCATATTGGAGCACTTTGTAGTTCTATAATTACAGACTGCAGTCCATCTGTTGAGTCTGTCTCTCATTTAAGTTTACTTATAACTTAAAACATACACACAATAAGTTATTATACAGTTTAAGCAAAATGGCAGTAACTATATAAGACTATATTATAAGATAATGGCTGCTTATTTCAAGCTAAATTGCCTGTCAACCTGATTGCTAAGTTAACTCAATTACTCACCACTCTGGTGCCCCGGGTTATGAGTCCTGGTGGTACCTGAGGGAAAGGAGGACAAAGCAACCCATGCCCAGTCCTGTAAAGGACTGATGGCTGGTTCAGTGTACAAGGGTGAATGTGCCTGGTGAATTCTGGGAAGAGGCTCCGGAGCCCCGGCGACCCTGACCAGGATGAGCAGGAATTACTCAAAATTAATAAAATGTCTAGAAATTGTGACATATAATAAATAGTAATGTAATAGCTACTAATACTACTAACAATAATAATGTATTTTTAAGTGTAGCTACCAGTGACATAAACTAAATTTTAACATAGTTTTGACTAGTTTCGTAAACTATCAGACAGCATTCTGTATTGGGGGTCAGTTTGGGGATTAATAATGTACTGTATCATACTGTATCAGTCAAGATCTGAGACCTTACAAAAACACTAATGAGAAAGATGCCCAAAAAAGTAGTTCATTTCCGGGATGTTTTGAAACGTATGGCTTAACATTAAAATTTCACAACTTCTTAATGGTGCATTAAAATCTATACACATACAGCACTGTGCAAAAGTCTTAGGCCACGATTAATTCGTTTTATTAATTTTATCAATGCTATAATGACGCTTAATAATCATTTCTCAGTATTTTTTTTTATCAGAATCCAAGCAGAAAATACAGGAAATGTGTGTGCAATGTTATAGAAAATAGACAAATTGAAAAAACGCATGCTATAGCCTACAGTGGTGAGTATTTAGTGTTTTCTCCCCTTACACATAAGCCATAGCAGCGTCTTACAGCTTTATAGGGATGCCAATACCCTTCAACAGTCTGAAGAAGCTTGATCAGGAATGGTCTTTTTGGAAGGGTAGCAGACAAGAACCATTTTTTCCGAAGAGGAACAGTGTAAAGGATATGCTAACGCTCACAGACTGGAATGAAGATCAGTGGAAAAGAGAGTTATGGAGTGACGAATCCAGTTGACAATAAGATATATATGATCATTATTCCATTGCTAAAACAGCAGATCTAACGGTGACCTAATACTTTTGGACAGTACTGTATATCGTATTTGAGAGGTTGTGTTTTTATTTTTCAGTAAGGATATTACGAAGACTTGACTTGACTTGGCCAGACCTGTAAGTGTAAGACTGGAAATGTTTATCCAGTGTAACACACAGGCCTGGTCGAAATAATACAGTCGTGTTTGTTTACGCAGTGCCAACATGGCAGCTAATAAAACAGTCTAATGAATGCAGACGTATCTACCACACCTGTTTTGTAATGGGTAGGTCAAGCCCTGAACAATGTCAAACCAAATAGGGTTAAGAGCCAACTGAAGGACCTCCACAAACACCCATTTAGAGCGGGATGATAAATGAATGCCATGAATGAGTCTCATGAATGAGGCCTTAGCCATTAGCTCCATTATGTCTCTCTCTCTCTGTCTCTCTCTCTCTCTCCAGCTGTGCGAAGACCTTTTCACCAAGATCAATGACAGCAATACTGACAACAGCATGTCTTATTCTGTAGAGGTAAACACACACACACACACACACACACACACACACACAAACACACACACACACTTTTTTTTTGCATCCATTGATTTTTGACTATACTTAACTGTCCTGATTTGCTTTAATTGTCTGTTGTCTGTCACGTAAAATAATGTTTAAAAATGTACAGTTTTCCAAAATAAACTTATCATTTGGTTCTAAAAAAGTAAATAAAAAAATAAAAAAATTCTGGTTTAGACTCTAGACCTCCCGTTACCCTGGCTAAGATGAGCGGGGTTAAAACTGGAATATAAGCTTATATTTTAAACTACTTTTCTCTTGTTCAGTAAAAAACTAATCCTGTTACTTTTGTGTAACTTTCTACTTGCTGTCTTGCTTGATTGAAAAACATTCCCTATACTACTTTACTACCACAAGTACTTTTAGAAGTACATGTACGTACTTTTAAAGAATGTACTCACTTTTATTATTTTACTACTTATTTTCTTTCTTTAGTGATTTTAGTGTGGGAATTTCTTCCTTTGTTTCTTATTTAAGCCACTTCTTTCAAAACATGTTTGTATTTGCATAATCAACACTATATTCACTCAGATTTTACTCGTAGACTTTTTTTACTTATTTAAAATAATATAATCCCCATCGTCAGCTCTGTTAACGACGTTGTTTTTTTTCTTCAGGTGAGCTACATGGAGATTTACTGTGAGCGTGTGCGGGACCTGCTGAACCCCAAAAACAAAGGGAACTTGCGGGTCAGAGAGCATCCCCTGCTGGGGCCGTACGTGGAGGACCTGTCCAAACTCGCCGTCATGTCCTACAATGACATCCAAGATCTGATGGACTCAGGAAATAAAGCCAGGTCAGTATGATCTATTCTTGACTCTCCTTCCTTCCATCACTTTCATTCTGTTTGATAGCATTATGCACCTTCCTTTCCTTCCCCTTCACCCATTTAATTCGTTTCCCTTCCCTTGACTGTATTCTCTGTTTTCATTCACATCCCTTTCACTCACCTTCTCTTACCTTATTTGCCCTCCATTTTCTTATTTGCTGTTCCTCCCCATAACCCCATTCGTACCTAACCTCATTCCTTCCCAAACACTCATTCCCATTCCCTTCTCTTTCCACCATTCACATATTTTCTTCTCTTCCACCCCTTGTGCTTTCCTTTCAGTCCTCTTCCATCCCCTTCCCTTTCTAGATGCCACTTCCCTCATCCTTTATCCTTCCTACTTTCCTTCCCCATTTTTCCATTTTCGTTATTTTCCATTCTCTTTCCACACTCTCATTTTCCTCCTCTCCCATATTCCCCTTTCCTTCATAGTTTCCCATTTCCTTTTCTTTCTTCCCTCTTTTTGAATTCCCCTCTTTCCATTTCCTTCCATTCCAATATTCCAGATCTCTCCTCCCCTCTCTTCCTCCTCCTCCGTTACCTTTCATGCCCTCTTCTTCTACGTTATTTTCTTCCCTTCTCTTCTTTTACTTTCCTTACCTGTCTGCACTCCCCTTCCCTTTTCTTCCTACATTCCCCTTCACCTCCCCTTCACATATCTCCGTTCTCTTGTTTCTTTACCTTTCCCATATTAATCACTTCAACTCCTCCCTCCTTGGTTCCAATTTCCTTATCCTTTCTTCCCTCCTCACATTTCTATTCCCTTCTCTTTTCTTCCCATATTCAAATTTCATTATTTTTATAGACTGCCATTCCTTTACCCTTCCTATATTCCTTCCTTCATTTCCCATATTTTCAAGACTGTCATTTTTCCTCTCTCCTTGTATTTGAATATTTGAATTTCCATCTTTTTGTGTCCTTCCATTCCCATATTTCAGTTTTTCCCCTTCTCTTCCCTACTTTTGTTTTTTGTCTCGTCTTGCCTTGACTTGCTTTGTCTTCTTTTCTCTTCTTTAACCTTTGTGCCCTCGTCTTTCATTTAAAGTATTTCCATTCCCTTGTTTCCTTCCCCATTATCATAATTTTCACCTCTCCCTTCTCGTGTTACACTTTCCCCTCCTTGGTTCACATTGTCTTTCCTTCCCACCTGATGTTTCCATTCCCTTATCTTTCCTGATGTCTTTCTTTTCACAGACTTCCATTCCCTTCTCGTTCCTCTCCTTCCCATATTTCCATTCTCTTTCTAGATTTCACTTCCTTTCTCTTTCCTTTTGTAACAAAGGCTTTCTCTAAGCATCTCATACAGAAGCTTATGCCAGCTCTCCTCTTTTAAATCCTCCTAAAGCAGAAAATCACTTATGACTTTATCCAGAAAATACAGAGCCTGGCACAAAACCAACGTTTGCTCATATACTTCCTTTTCCCTAAATGGAGGCGATAGAAAGCTCAGTATATTTTGGTGCAATGTCTATTTAAAGCGGATTGCTAAAAAGACTTACTTTTCTCCCTTTTTTTTAGTAATAAGTAAACTGAGGGTTAAGGTGAGAAGAAAAGCCTTTATAAGATAGAGAGTCTGATCTTCCTACCATACAGTTAGCAGGTTTGGCAGCTCAGTGTCAGGGCGAGTTAAGCAGCAGGATACTGTGCACAGTGGATAATTAAACTTTATAATTCATATCACACTTGCTTTGGCATTAGTTAAAAATGAGCATAAATTGACTCAGATTTTCTTCCCCTGGTGCCGTGAATTCTGAGCTCGGTGTTAATGGCTGTTCGGAGTAGAATAATATCAGAGCTATTAGCTCAGGGTGAAATATGTAAGAGTAGAGTGTCAGGATATTAGACACACTCTCAATTTTGTGGCTCATTAATTTGTTTATCTTTGGAACTGTTGGCCTGTAGAAGTACAATTAGAGATTGATGCTTCCGACTTGATGATGGGTTATTAAGGCTAAGTGGCAATAATCGTAAATGACTCGTGCTGGATTTTATATTAGAAAACTGTGGCTCATCTTAGAGCCTAGTTATCCTCGTGACAGTAACGCAAAAATAACTCGGTACGCAGTTCTATGATTACAGATGTGATCTGATTAGACACTGAGTCTTACCACAATAGGGAGTAAAAGTGCTTGCCTTGCTGCCCTATAAAAAGGCTCTCAGATGATACTTTTGGGTAATGTACCTCTTGGTGAGAGACAGGCCTCTACGACGCACTCAAAGACATTTTACCCAGTGGACAGACTTTGAGAGGGGGCGCATCATTGGACAGACAGAAGCAATGTATTGCTGCCATTCTGAACTAGCTGTTAGGAGGTGTTGGGAGCAGTGGTTCCGTGAACAGACGGCCTAACAGGGTAACTAGAGCCTGCGTTCAATTGTACAGTTCTCTCCAATAAACCTCAAATATTGTAATCACTTACATATGTCATCATTCAACATTCACACATACAATGTAAGTGCTATAAATGATTCTAACATAGAACACAGATCAGTACTAATTGTCATTTTAATTACACTCAGATGCTTGTTTTAGTATAAATATACTGATGGATCTGTCATTTGCCATTGTGTGGGTATCAAATAACACCCAGATGCTAGATTTCTGGAGTCTGCATTTCTGAAAGACAATTTGGACACAGGAAACCGCAAGCAGGAGGCATTTAGCTATCTTTTTATATCACTCTCCCGCTTTGTGAGACTCAACGAACATTTATTGCAGAGGCTGTCCACTGTTCAATTTGTAAATGAGGATTTGGAGCTTGTACTAACAACAGCGAGGTGTCATGCTGGCTGGAGTTAAAGTGACTGGAGCAGATGTAGATGCCAGTGGGGTTTTATTTATAAAGGGAGATAAAACAGAGGACATGGAGGATAAAACAGATTACAAAAAACAAAAACGAGCTAGGGAAAACAGGACACATTAGAGCGAGATAAAGCTAACCAAATGAAACAATGCTAATGCTAACAGGCCTAACAGATAAGTTTATTGGGGAAAACTGTACAATTGAAAGGAGGCTCTAGTACCCTGTTAGGCCGCCTCTAGCCTGGATACAAGATGAGATACGGTTGGGCATTTGAGGCAGGTTCCATATGGTATCCATGGCATGGTATCCATGGAGGCCTCCATACTCAAACTTGACTGTCATCGACATAACCTGGATTTGTTGCTAAAGGTTTCTAGCAGTCCAGGTTTCTTGTTCATGACACCGTTACAAATGAAGGGTGATGGTGGCTGGCTGTTAATGGCAGGACCCATAGTGGGTGCTGTGACAACAAATTTCCTTCTGTTAAGCACCGGAAAATAGTCAGCCATTCGGACATCACGGTCTTCCTTTAATCTTATGTGGAGGATCCAGTCGGGCCAAGCTTGTGTCTCAGAGGGTACGAGGTACAGAGCGTGGTTTGATTAGAGCCTTTAGGTAAGATGGTGCTGTTCCATTTTTGGCTTTGAATCTGATGCAGGTAGCTACAGGGATCCAGTGAAGAAAACGCAGCAGTGGGGAGACATGAGAAAACTTGGGTAGATTGAAAATCAGATTCTCAGTCAGTTGCAGGGACCTGTCTGTAGGCATTGGCAGCCAGAAGAGCATTGCAGTAATCTAGCTTTGATACCACACCAATCTTCCTCTGTATTCCAGGACAGTGGCTGCTACCAACATGAACGAAACGAGCAGCCGCTCCCACGCCGTCTTCAACATCATCTTCACCCAGAGGCGGCACGACTCGGAGACAGACAACACATCTGAGAAGGTAAGCTGCCCCAAGGCGAGTCATACCCCGTCAATCACACAGATCTGGAGATACTCGGCGGAGCCACCGAGGTCTGAGGAACTGCTGCCATCGACAGTGAAGCTGCTAATCCATGTCAAGCAGTTGTGTAACTGACATCAGCACTGTGTTAGAATTCATTCTCATCTCTGTTTGTCTTTCCAGGTCAGCAAAATCAGTCTGGTGGATCTGGCCGGCAGTGAGAGAGCTGACTCCACTGGAGCTAAAGGCACCCGGCTCAAGGTGAACATCTCTGGACCTTCGCATTCTGCTTATTAGAGTCATTTATAGGGAGGAATGTGCAGGATCCTGAAGAAAAAATGCATTCTTGTTTGATGTAAATGTCACACATATCACGATAAGATCCAGTTTAAAGTAAACACAGAAGGGGGAAGGACCTGGAGATGCTGGGAGGCAATCCTAGGGAATTCCTGTATAACTGAATTGAATTTCACATCACCATTTCCAAAGAACCTTTCTTTAGCATTATGGAGCCACCACCCTGCTTAACAGTGGGCAGAAGACATTGCTGAAGATGTTCCTTCACTGCCTACAAACAAATTCGTTCACATGGTGAAAACATGGCGAACATACTACATTTTTCTTTCATAACTCTTGGAATTGGACAGGAAAGGTGTCTGAATGTTCATAAATTGTACAGTTTTTGTTGAGCTGCTTGTTAAGCTAAGATCTTTCCTCCTCGTTGAGTTATATCGTCTGTCCTTTCCTAACTCTTCCCTTTATCACATGTAGGAGGGAGCAAACATAAACAAATCCCTCACCACACTGGGGAAGGTCATTTCCGCTCTGGCCGAGGTGGTACGTATCACTTTTGATTCATTGTGTATCGGCTCCTTTTAACTATGTTTTGTTCAGAGAATAAAATCTAATAAACATTTCCACACTTCTTTTTCAGGATTCGTTATCAAACAAGGTAGGAAAACCTTTCCCAGTATGACTGAGTATGAATAAACGCATATCATAAAGCTAGGGTTTGTTTGACATGTTGACTTTTCATACCTACAGAACAAAAAGAAGAAGAAAGTGGAGAGTTTCATCCCGTACAGAGATTCTGTTCTTACCTGGTTGCTGAGGGAGAATCTAGGTGCGAATCATTATAAATCTGGATTAATTGGGTCTAAGTGTTAAATCTCACATTAATCACTTTAAAGGTCCTGTCCTTTATTCATGTCGCAGGAGGAAATTCTCGGACCGCCATGGTGGCAGCTCTGAGTCCTGCGGATATCAACTACGACGAGACCCTCAGCACTCTCAGGTGAGATTTGATAAAACAGAATCTGGGATTGAGCAGGAAACATGGAGGTTGTTCCCAGGTCATGGATCAATTGGCCAGGCAGTGTCTTTAGCTATGAGATGGGATTGTGCAGATCAAGTCTAGTCCAAGAACTTTCTGGACACCGCGCAGTGAAAAGAAATCCTTCTATCTAGGATAAACCCTAATATTTGCAGATGATGTTGTATTAACCCAAAAGAGCACAAAGGAAAGAGGAGTTGAAGAAAGAACAGGACTTAGTGAGTGTAGTAGGCGATAAGAGGCCAATTTGAACCTTTGTCACAGAGTGGACAGGAGAAAACAAAACTCAAAAACTGCACTCACCTGTGATGCAAAAATAACAAAAGTTAAGACCGAACAAAGAGAAAAAAGTGACTGTCCTGCTGTGGTCATGAACAAGAAGCGCAGGACGCCACTAATGAAAGGTGGCAGAACTACAAAAGTGCTTTACTTAAGTAAAAAGTACTACAATTCTGATCAAAAATACTCAAGTGAAAGTTGAAGTATGGTTTTTATAATATATTCTACTCAATAGAAATATAAAAGTATGTGCTACTAAATGTACTTAAAGTAAAAAAGTATTTCTCTACAAAGCCTTTCTAACTAACTAAAATCACAAATCACATTATCACCTTTAGTAAAATCAGAATAAAATATTTTCAGACATGAGGAACCAAAATACTAGACATAACTAGACATGGTAATATTCAGTAATGCAGTAAATCATATTTATCCCAAACTATAGTTATCATCAACTCTGAACTAACTGAACCAATTTTTAGAGCAGTTCCTCTTTTAAACTCTCCACTCCACTACTTAAAATAAAAACTACTTATGCAGAACTGTCAGGAATATTATATAGTATTTAATATACCTCTTATATTCATCAGAGGAATAGAATTCTCCATCAGAGGGACATGGATAAACCTCTAGTGTGATTTGTGTAGTGACTAGTGAGTAGTGTAAGGTTTCAGGTGCTAGTAGCTTAAATGAGTTCCCTCCATAGCACAAGTGGATGTGGTTGGTCGTTGTGAGATGATACGGAACTGAGAGGTTGGATAATGGTGGTGTAGAGTCGCTGCTGGTCTGAATCGAGAGGTGATAGTTAGGCTGCTTTGGGAATCCTAGTTGAAGATTTTCTGCTGGGTCCCACTAGACAGACATCACATATCAACCCCATCTTTGTGGAGGCACTGTATCTTCAGGCTCGGGACTGACTGGAATCTGTGGACCCTGTTTCCACTGTGAGCCTCAACAAATCCATGGAAATGTTTCTTATGGTGTCAGTCAAGATAAACCTTGAAGTGACTTCCCACTTGAAAGCCAAAATGATCCAACCCAACTCATCTGAAGGCAATAAATAAACCCCACATTGTACCCCACATACCCTTTCTCAAGTGTGTCTCATCTTGAATCTTTCCTGTCCTGGAGCCCATATTCCTCTTGGACGTCTATCCCCATCACACAAAGTCACAATCCTTTTTTAGACCCATTTGTTTTTCCCTAATAGCTTCTCTGATCGCTCTTTATTCCCCCTCCAGCTCTCTCACCCTCCCTCACATGGCCTTTCTCGCTCTCGGTTGCTTGACTTTATTAATATGATTAAGGTGTTGAAAGTGAATGGATGTCGGAGCCAAATGTCGTAATTAGATTCAAATCTCTCAGCAGCTTCTCTCTTCCGACACTCATCAAACGCTGCAGCACCTGCTAAATGAATTAACCCAGCACCGTGTGTGTGTGTGTGTGTGTGTGTGTGTGTGTGTGCGTGTGTGTGTGTGTGTGTGTGTGTGTGAACAAGACATGAACAATGAATTTATTCATCTTGTCCAATTAGTCTCATCATCATGTCATTTATTCCGTACTTTAGGCAGAGTATAATAACAGCATAGACGTGTGATATTTGATGTGGAAGTCTGCATCACTGCCTATCTTATTATCTGTACATCTGTATTATTATTGTTGGTACTGTTATTATCCTAAAATAATACACAGGCAAAACTGGATGTGCCTGAGGGAGGGGTGGGGGAATCACCATCCGGCACTACAATGGCAACCATTACCCAGTACATGTCCATCTAAGTCCTCTAACTTAAGGAGACAAAATGACCAGGATAAGTGTGAAAATGATTATATAAACTAAAATCAAAAATCTAACACATAACAAAAAAATACATTAATTTGAGAAAGAATTACACCTGAAAAAGCTATATAAATATAGTTTTCTAATAAATATGTTCACATTTTAGAATAAATATTTTATTGTAGTAACTGAATTAAATTCAAGTAAAAATATTTTACTCTAAAATGAAAATAAATCAAAACTATTAAAAAAGCTTTAGAACAAAAAAAGTTAACTGAAGCTTACAATACTAACTGAAATTAAAGTCTAGAATTGAAATGACTAAAACTTAAATAAAACTAGAAGTCAACAAAATAACAAAAATGCCATTAAAAACTAAAAATGGAAAACAAAAACAAACAAAAAAAACAACATTAAAGTGGCTGACACTAAACTGAGTGTAGAACAAAAAACGAAATAAACACATAACTATATACGTAATAAATATATTCATATTTTAAAATAAATATTTTATTATAGTAACTAGACTAGAATTAAATGACTAAAACAAAAATAGTGGCAGGTAAAAAATAAAACAAACAAAGAAACAAAAACCCAAAATCTGTATAGATATTTAAAACAAAATAAATCTAAACATGTAACTAAAAATAAAAAATTAACTGAAGCAAAAAACCAGAAACTGAACTAGAGTCTAGAACTGAAATGATGAAAACAAATCTAAAAGTAAACATAGTAAAACTAAAATGCTACTAAAGCTAAAAATAGAAAACGAACAAATCAACATTAAACTGACTGAGACTAAACAAAAAAATCTTTAAACTGGAAATAAACTTGGAAAAAGGGGAAAGTAAAGTATAAAGAAACAAACAAAAAGCCCAAAACCTATATAGAGACAAAAAAAAAAACCTGCCTACTAAAATGAGCCTAGAACTAAAATGACTAAAACAAAATAAACTGGTTAAAACAAACATGTAACTAAAAACAAAAAAACTTAACTAAAGCAAAAAGAACCCTGAAACTGAAACTAAACTGAGTCTAGAACTAAAATGACTAAAACAAATCGAAAAGTAAACATATTAAAACTAAAATGCCACTAAAGCTAAAAATAGAAAACAAACAAATCACCATTAAACTGACTGAAACCAAACTCGGTCTAGAACAAAAAAATCTTTAAACTGGAAATAAACTTAAACCTACATACATATATTTATGTAATACCTATATTAGCACTTTAAAATAAATACTTTATTGTAGTAACTAAACTAGAATTAGATAAAAAATAGGGGAAAGTAAAGTATAAAAAAACAAACAAAAAGCCCCAAACCTATACAGAGACTAAAAAACCTGCCTACTAAACTGAGCCTAGAACTAAAATGACTAAATCAAAATAAACTGATTAAAACAAACATGAAAACAAAAAAAACCGAAACTGAAACTAAACTGAGTCTAGAACTGGTGCCTAAAACTAAACTAAAACTAAACGTAAACACAATAAAGCCAAAATGTCACAAACTAACAGCACTACAGTGTGACCTGGGCTACAGACAAGGCGGTGATGTCTGACCAGGACGGACATCACACATAGTCAGAGTTAGACGTGTAGGGGGTTGGAGGATCATCCCTCAGTGACCCATGGACTGTCAGTACATATAAGGAGTCGTGTTCTATCCCTAACTAGGCTGTCCCTGAACCTCTGATGTCTGCCGTGCAGGTACGCTGACCGAGCCAAACAGATCCGCTGCAACGCCGTCATTAATGAAGATCCAAACAACCGGCTGGTGCGCGAGCTGAAGGACGAGGTCTCCCGACTGAAGGAGCTGCTCTACGCCCAGGGCCTGGGTGACATCATTGAGAGTAAGAGCTTCTTCTATTACATTTATATGGCATGATTTCACATCACTGTTACACTTAAATGGAATTACACAGGATAACAACGCAAGAAAAGAAACCTTTGTATGTACACACACACACACACACACACACACACACACACACACTGCAACGCTTTGTAAAGTTTAACCTTCCTGAAACATGAAGTCTGACTTTTTTCTCTCTTTATCCTTCTCTCTCTTTTCATTTAACCTTCTCTCTCTCTTTATTTCTTCTCCTCGATCTGGTCTCCATTATCCTCCTCAGCGTATCGGGGGACGGTCGATGACATTCCTGGTTTGAAATGTGTGTTTCCGCGGCCCTCGAGCTCTGTCTCGGATTTTCTTTCCTCTGCTTTGCTCGATGTTTCCGATCTCTGCAGCACCAGTGGCATGTCCTACGTGCTCTGCTGGCTAGCTTAGGCTTAGTTAGTGACATAGCTTATGAATGTGCTGTGTTCACTGCTGTCCCATGGCTCTGCTTATTGTGTGCTGCACTGGAGCTCAGTGTTCACCTTTGGTCTTAGGCTTTCGACTAAAATATACATGTACATTTACAGCATTTAGCAGACGCCCTTCTCCAGAGCGACTTACAATTGATACAGTCTTACAATCCAAGCTATTGTGGATTAAGGGCCTTGCTCAAGGACCCAACAGTGGCAGCCCTGGACCTTCTGGTCCATAGTCCAGTACCTTAACCGCTAGGCTACCACAGTCCCGTATAGGGTCTATAGTGGTATATAATATACTGTGTAGGAACTTTAGTCACATTTTAGTCATTTGATTATTGTTAGTTTTGGTTTAGTTTTACTCTATTAAAACTAAAAACATGTTTAGTCTAGTTTCAGTCAATTAAATTTCAAAAATATTTTGCCTAATTGCAGTCATGCATTTTAAAAGGTTTTACTATTTTAGAAAGATTACTTATTTCTAACTTTAATAAACAGTAGCTTAAAAGCCACGTTATGCATGATGACATGTCCAAAATTACGTAAGCAATACGCCCACCTTTTGTTTTTGAAATACATTTTGCATTTATTTAATATTAACATGCTGGCAGTTTTACTGAGATGACAGTTTGTCTAATTAAACAATGCAGTTTGTGCATACAATTTACCAGTATAATTAGTGCCTCTCCAGTTGCATAAATGGGTACAAGAACAACTTGGGGACTGTGGTAGCCTAGCGGGTAAGGTACTGGACTATGGACCAGAAGTTCCAGGGTTCGAATCCCACCTCTGCCAAGCTGCCACTTTTGGGTCCCTAACCCACAATTGCTTGGATCGTATAAATTGTAAGTCGCTCTGGATAAGGGCGTCTGCTAAGTGCTGTAAATGTAAATAATGATATAACGCCAGTGTTAAATCTGCGTATTTAAAAATAAATTCAATGCAGATCATGTTTATTCACTAACATTTAGAACAGCAGTACCAGCAGTACCTAACAAAAATGAGCTGCACATAAGCCAACACGAAACATATCAAACTAAAGTAAAAGCAAAACACTTACTCTATTGGTGAACTCCGGGCTGCTAGCATAGCTGCTAAGCTAACTGCAGCACATTTTCTGGAGGATTCAGTTCCTGTTTTCCTTACGGTTGGCTCCCGATAATAACCATTTTAGGTCCCATGGAGAATCATTTACACTAAGACTACAGAACTGTACATGCGAAATACATGTGTTATTAGCGGTGTTTTCATTAGGCTAATTCTTTAGGCGAGTAAATGAACATAAATGGATTTAGCCGTTATGGCATTTAAGTGGTCATAAACCTGATCGTTGTTAGGAGGTTAATTGTTTTTTTGTGTTGAAATTTGGCTATACACAGATTACTTTTCTGATTACACATCAATAAATTTTGTTTCCGATGCAAAAAAGTAAGAAAAAAGGTAAATGTGCTATACGTGAAAATGCGGCTGTCAGTAAAACTCCTCAGTTAATCAGTGGTTTCATCCGATCTTTCATCCAACTGCAGCTTTGTAGAAAGGAAAAACAAAGATCCGTTGTATTTTATTATTTACTTTATTATTCTCTTATGTGAGAACTGTGAAAACTGAGCCCACCCACTTTTGTCAAGGCCCACCCAAACCCAAATTTCTGGCTTTGCCACTGTTGTCGTCTTGTTTTCATTCGGAAAAATAGGTTGTCAACAAATATATTTCATCATAGCTTTTTTGTTATCGAACTGAACACTGCGGGGCTGCGTTCACTGGATGTTTCCAGGGCCGTGCTGTGTTCGTTTTCTTTCATTGCGTTTTGTGGGCTTGCACTGCCAAGAAGAAAAACGTGGTGCAGAGTTCACTCACTCATCCGCTCATCACTTCTTCTAAATCACTGTGATCTATGAAATGTTGTTGGATGTTGAAAGACTGGGAATAGTTTTATCCTACTGGTCACAAAATCAATAGGCTTTTTTCGGTATAAGCTCCTGTCACAAACGGCCCCTTAAGCCCAGCATTATATGGTTCATATATAAATATAAATAGATTTTTCATATTGTGCCTTATCTGAGCAAGACAGAACAAATCTTTGCATGTTTCCCTATGATGCTGGACGTTTCAGACACTGTAGATGAGGGCTGTTCTACAGACGTGTGTTTGACTGTGCTGTATTTCAGTTCTGGCTGAGCCTCAGGCTGAGTTCCTGCTTGTATCTCTGTACAATCTTTATCTTAATGGCTTAAAAGGAGCAACAGAGCCTGATTAATCATTCTTCTCAAGGCTTGCTGAGTCATGCTTACAGAAGGTGGTTAGGCAATGCATGAGTAATGGTGTGATGGAGAGGAGGTTATTGGTCTGATTGGGTTTCCTTGGGACTGATAATACACTTACATATACATTGACATTTAGTAGACGTCCTTATCCAGAGCGACTTACAACTGATACAGTCTTACAATCCACACAATTGTGGGTTAAGGGTCTTACTCAGGGACCCAACAGTGGCAGGTTGGCGGAGGTGGTCCATAGTCCTTATAGACCTTAACCACTAAGCCACCATGTCCATGTAATACATAGTTTGTCTATTTAAGAACCAGCTCCTATTTCTATGGCGCAAAGGAACCATGCAGCACCAAATGTGATTTTAATGTCGTAATAAAAGGCCTAATTATAAAACCTGCCCTAAAACTATCCATAACTGTTCATAAGTTCTCATGTAGTGTATATTCATCCGTATATTCATGAGATTCATTCATATGAGAAAGTATCTCGTTATAAGGAGAAATGTATGACATTACATCATGTATGTCATAATTCTGAGAACGTGTCTCTTTATAACTAGAAAAGTATTGATAAATCAACAATTATGTTGTAATTATGAGGTGTCTCATTATAGTGAGGAAAGTATATCATTAAAACAATTATGTCATATATGAGAAAGTATCTCCTTAGTATGTTGTTGAAACACCAGTTATGTCACAGTTATGGAGAAAATATCTTGTTATAATGAGAAAACATCATTAAAACAAAATAATTGTCATAATTGCGAGAAAATATCTTGTTAATCTTGTTGTAATGACAAAAGTGTGATGCTAAAATAACATAAATGTTGTAATTATGAGAAGGTATCTTGTTTTAATGAGTAAAGTCAGTAGTTAGACAAACACAATTGTTGTAATTATGAGAAAGTGTCTCATTATAACTAGAAGAGTATGGAATTAAAACAACATAATTATGTCATAAGCATCTTGATATAATGAGAAACGTATGTCGATAATATAACATAATTATGTGCTAGTTATGAGAAAGTATCTCGTTATAATGAGAAACATATGTCACTACAACAACTGGTAAAACAACAATAATGTCATAAGTATGAGAAAGTGTCTGGATATATTGAGAAACGTATGTCGATAAAAAAACATAATTATGTGCTAGTTATGAAAAAGTATCTTAACGAGAAAGTATGTTGTTAAAACAACATAATTATATCATAAGTATGAGAAAGTATCTCGTTATAACGAGCAAAGTATGTTGTTAAAACTTCATAAATATGTCAATTATGAGAAAGTATCTTGTTAATCTTTTTATAATGAGAAAAGTATGTCATTAAAACAACAATTATTTTCGTAATTATGCCGATCTCATTATGACAAGAAAAGTATGTTGATAAAACGACTGTAATTATGAGGTGTCTTGTTTTAATGGGAAATGTTTGTAGATATAAAAAACATAATTGCCATAATTATGAGAAAGTATGTTGTTAAAACATCAATTATTTCGTAATTGTGAGAAAGTGTCTTTATTTAACAAGAAAAAATTGTGTTTAAAACAACATAGTTGTTGTAGTTATAAGAAAGTGTGTTGGTAAAACATCAATTAAGTTGTAATTATGAGAAAGTATCTCGTTGTAGCAAAAACAGTATGTCAATAAACCAACAACTATGTCGGAATTATGAGAAATTATTTCATTATAACTAGAAAACTGTCATTAACACGACAAAATGAAGTCATGATTATGAGAGAGAACAGCTGACTGATGGAGGGATTCACACTGGAGGCTTCTTCAGTTTTTGCAATGGCACAGTTGATTGAATCAATCCGATTTTAGATGGTATTTTCATTAATATTCACACACTGTGAAGGATTCTCAAATCTCAGTTTTTATACAGAGGTAAAAATCAATCGGATCTTTTAGACACTGCACGCCAGCTGTCATGATTACAAACTACAACATCTTAAACGTCTACAAACTCTGTATGTTGTCACGTAAGACACGATCAGGCCTTTATTATAAGTTTTAGATCTACAGGGGGTCGAGCTGAGATGCAGAACTCGCCTTCACAGCGGGCTGTACAGGAATCCAACACACTGATTTAGTACAGCACTGGCAAGCTCACTGGCAAAAACTACAGGAGCTTCCGATGGGAATTCCTCCATTAGGTAGCTAGATGCTTTACTGTAATGTATCAGCTCCAGCCCCACCACACTGAGTCCACAGAGGGCAGTAACTCTCTCCGGTTGACTGGGCATGCCGTGCTACCAGGACTTTCTTGCCAAGGACTCAAGATCCTAAAGTGACTCTGTGTATCGGACTAAATAAAGCTGATATGTATAGTTTTATGTTATTCTGTTCAACATTTCTCTTCATTACTGGCTTATCCGCTGTTGCTTTTATATTCTCTGTTATTATACTCGCCATAATATTTCATTTTCTCTAAAATGTTACTCTACCTGTTTTATTTTAATTATTATATCCTTAAATATGTGTTCTCTGTTAATATTTATTTAAACTCTTGCTATCACCTTATTAATTAGATAACTTAGTTCATTCTTGCATGCAACTTCTAGACCGCCCAAGGAGGTCGGGTCCCCTTTTGAGTCTTGGTGGTCCCAAATTTCTTCTTTGTAACATTTAGGGAGTTTTTCCTTGCCACTGCTGCCCTGGGGTCGCTCAGTTTGGGATTGGCTTTATAATTTAGACGATCATCTAAAATTGTAAAGCTGCTTTGAGACAATGCTCTATAGTAAAACACACTATAGGTACTGGACTAGAGACCAGAAGGTCCAGGGTTCAAACCCCACCTCTGTCAAGCTGCCATTGCTGGGTCCTTGAGCAAGACCCTTAACCCACAATTAGATTGTATCAGTTGTAAGTCACACTGTGGGATGTGCTGGACAAACAAGTCATCCTCTAATCCTTTATAAGTTCTCACAGGATGCTGCCTACAGGATGCTGGTGGCTGGATGTTTTTGGTTGTTGGACTATTTTCAGTCCAGCAGTATAAAACTCCAGCAGCACTACTGTGTCTGATCCACTCGGATCAGTGCAACACACTAACACACCACCACCACATCAGTGTGCGGGTCCTGATCATTAGAGAACAGAGTAAAGGGGACGAACACAGTATATAGAGAAACTAACACTTAAATACAGAAAAAGCCGAATATAAACTGAAAAGTGTAGAATGCCTAAAACTTTTGCGCAGTCCCTGAATATTATCCATTATCATCGCCAACTAATGTAACACGTTCATTATACTAAGGTGAGCTGATTATGTTATGCCTACATCTCGTTAGCACTAAAAGGTGAAGCTGTGCCAATGTTTCTCACACGATTTTCACAAACCCGAGGTCGAGCTCTAATGCAGCTGCTTCCTGATTGATATAGATTTTGTTCAGACTGTAATGGAGCTGGTAATGGTGGTTTTAATAGGGATGCTGGAGGGCCTAATGATGGTCACTAGCTTTTAGGAGCAACACGAGCCCTAAAGCAGAGAAGAACGTATTCAGCAGGGGCAGGTGTGGAGTAGATGAGGCTTACAGTAAGAGATCAGGAAGTATCTGATTAGAACTGGAATAAATTTCAAATAATTATGCGTCGTGTGATAACACTAACATCGCTAACATCCTACATAAAGAGTGGGAACTGGCAAGCACAGCTTGACACGGAGTGCTTAAGAGAAAAAATATTTAGAGGAATTTCTGTGTTTCTTGTTTTCATTATATATACACAAGAACCCTAGAACCCAGTCCTAAATGACATATTCATTCAGGCAGATCCACAAAACACCCACCATATAACATATACAATGGGTCACATACTACAAATGTACCACAAATTACTTCTACATTGAACCTTAGACACAAAACACACCCCAAATTACTTATACATTGAACCTTAGACACAAAACACACCCCAAATTACTTATACATTGAACCTTAGACACAAAACACACCCCAAATTACTTATACATTGAACCTTAGACA
>JAJAGP010006654.1:0-19473 GCA_025084515.1 Ancistrus triradiatus | reverse complement strand
AAAACTAAATGATGATGTGATTTCAAACAGGTGATGCTCTCCCTCTACGGATGCGTAGTGCTACAATGGATGTTTATTAACAAATGAAATGAAGTTGACCAGACAAAACATGAAATATCTCTGGTTCATACTGTCTGCAATTAAATAAAAGTCAAAGTCAATGTAAGAAATACTGCATTTTTTTTTTTTTTTTGCATTTTCCATTCTGTCCCAATTTTTTCTGATTTGGGGTTGTACTCCCTGGAGAAAAGCCACATGGATAAGGGAAGAACATGCAAACTCCACAGAGGTGGGAACTGTGAATCAAACTGGGGATCTCTGGAGCTATGAGGAGGAAGTGCTAACCACTTGCACAACTGTGCCCGTGCCCTGAACACACACATGTTAGGAATAAATGTGAACTTTCTTTATAGGGGCAGAGCCAGAAAGAGCCTGGTTAAACAAACGTTAAGACTTGCGGGTACTGATCATGCCATTCACCCAGAAGCTCAATCTGAGTGTGATGACAACATTACTCTCTAATCAACACAAGTGTTGGAGAATGTTCAAACATTAGAGCTTTATTTACAAAATCAGGGCACCATGGCTCATGTTCCTGATAGAGCGCTGCCGGGTGATCCATCTTAGTGAGTGATTCACATCTAACGCCTGGCTTGAGTTCATCCAGCTGCACTATGATTCCCGCCACTATCCTGATGAGAACCAACCGCTCTGACCAGTTTTCATAACCTCTGTGGTGTCGTAAATGGATTAATGGCTTTAAACTGGTATACTTTTCTTCCTGATTCCCTCCTCTGTTTGTGAAGAAAAGCCATATTTCAACCATATTAATGTTGCATTGATGTATTTTCTTATTTTGTAGAGAGACCTTGTTTGAGCATGTAAGATTTTTTACTGTCGGCAATGTATAAAGTACCCAAAACCCATACTTGCCGATTCATAGTGCGGCAGGATAATGATCCAAAACACACTAAGAACTTCTGAGTGTCATGGACTTTCATCCACAGTCACCTGACCTAAACAGTCTTGAGTATTTATGCATACATATTACGACAGAGAAAGCAAAGGGTTTGGTAATATCACAAGATGCTCTTTGTATTACTGTGGAAATCACACTGAAATCATCAGAAGCTAGTGGAGTCCAAGAGTGCATGCTCTCATTACAGCAAAAATACACTGCTAAATTGTGAATTGGATATATCTTTTAAAATATAATTTTTTTGCTCATTATGTTATTATTAAAAATGTGCATCCAATTTGAGAAAACTGCAAAATAGTGATTTCAGAATATTGGTTTTGTGTGTGTGTGTGTGTGTGTGTGTGTGTGTGTGTGTGTGTGTGTGTGTGTGTGTGTGTGTGTGTGTGTGTGTGTGTGTGTGTGTGTGTGTGTGTGTGTGTGTGTGTGTGTGTGTGTGTGTGAGAGAGCTTTCTGCAGACTCCACACACACATATATATACAGTGTGTGTGTGTGTATATATATATATATAATTTCATTGTACATGATGGTGGAAATTAAGTATTTGGTCAATAACAAAAGCTCAACTCAGTACTTTATAACATAACCTTTGTTGGCAATGACAGAGGTCAAACGTTTCCTGTAAGTCTTCACCAGGTTTGCACACACTGTAGCTGGTATTTTGGCCCATTCCTCCAATGCAGATCTCCTCTAGAGCAGTGATGTTTTGGGGCAACACGGACTTTCAACTCCCTCCACAAATTTTCTATGGGGTTGAGGTCTGGAGACTGGCTAGGCCACTCTGGCTAGGACCTTGAAATGCTTTTTACGGAGCCACTCCGTGGCTCGAGCAGTGTGTTTGGGATCATTGTCATGCTGGAAGACCCAGCCACGTTCCATCTTCAATGCTCTCAATGCTCTCAAAGGAGGTTTTGGCTTAAAATCTGACAATACATGGCCCCATTCATTCTTCCCTTAACACGGATCAGACGTCGTGTTCCTTTTGCAGAAAAACAGCCCCAAAGCATGATGTTTCCACCCCCATGCTTCACAGTAGGTATGGTGTTCTTGGGATGCAACTCCGCATTCTTCTTCCTCCAAACACGACGAGTTGAGTTTTTACCAAAAAGTTCTATTTTAGTTTCATCTGACCACATGATATTCTCCCAATCATCATAGTTGAAGTGTACCTATGATGAAAATTACAGACCTCTCTTTCTAAGTAGGAGAACTTGCACAATCAGTGGCTGACTAAATACTTATTTGCCCCACTGTAGTTAGCCTTGGTGTAACCTTGAGTGTGTCGCTGATGGCCACTGATGCTGAAAGTGACGTTACATAAACAACCGTGTTTTTTTTCTGTCTTTTTACAATGGCAAACAATCTTGTATCCTGTTCGATTCGTTAGTACTAAAAAATGTCGTGAATAAATGGCCGCGGTCATGAGACCAGTAGAAATGAACATGAATGGAGGGGAAAGTGCTAAAGAAACATGCCTGAGAATGTCAGACATGTTCTTACTGATGTTGGGTGGTTGGGAGGAAACGTTTATTATGAGAGAGAAAGAGAGTGTTTGCTTTGTTGTTAAAGTGCTAAGCGCTAATTAAGCTACTTAATGTCCTAACCTTGATTCTGGAAGCTTTTTGATGTTCTCCAGGCACTTCTCAAAGAGGAAATCACATCTATGTCTAATCTCTTGAATCTGATTAGAGGAAGGGAAAACAACCCCATTAATGACGATCAGTTTGGGCCAAATAATAACAAATGTTACGCATGCTTTCACAAGGCAGATTAGCACCCAGATGCGAGTTAGTCCAACGTAAAGCACATATTTATGTATCAGTATTCTAAAGCTCAGTTGTAAACCACACAAAAATAACTGTGAAAACACTCGTATATCAAAAACAAAGCAGAACTAATTCAGTTCACCTCAGGAGTGTTAAAATCTGCTTCTCAGCACACAGAGGCAGATCAGCACCTGATTAAGAGGACGAGGGGCAGGGATTCTTCATGGAGGAGCCTGATTTAGATGAGTTAATCTCATCCTGGTGTGGGGAAATGTTATTATAGCGCTCTGTTTCAGTTTAAGCCTGGCTCTGGTTAGCGTCTCCAGGATCAGGCCTCAGCACTCGCAACCCCTGTCTCGCAGCTCAGCTATGCTCAGCTAATCAAAAACATGAAGAACAGATCTGAACCTGGTCACCCTGAGTGAAGTGACTTGGGGCATGTGCTTTCATGTCGAGTCTGTAAGGTGATAACATGTAAGTGGTGTGTACTGTGTATGTTCACAGTGCTGGATGTGAGGTGGCTTCAGTTCGGCCTGGTTTTATTTGACTCAGGTGTGAGGTCATGTGGTCTTGACACTGACAGAAGGTAGGATTAGTTTTGAATAATGTATTACAATACACAGAGGACCTAATTTTACCGAAACCTGTGCAAACTGATGTATTGTCATGGTCTACAAAGAATTGGATATTTCGGAAGACAACAATAGATCATGATAAATAAATGCAGTAATCTGGAGCCTTTCTACAGGGTGGGCCATTTATATGGATACACCTAACTAAAATGGGAATGGTTGGTGATATCAACTTCCTGTTTGTGGCACATTAGTATATGGGAGGGGGAAACTTTTCAAGTTGGGTTCTGACCATGGTAGCCATTTTGAAGTCGGCCATTTTGGATTCCAACTTTATTATTTCCAATGGGAAGAGGGTCATGTAACACATCAAACTTATTGAGAAATTCACAAGAAAAACAATGGTGTGCTTGGTTTTAACGGAACTTTATTCTTTCATGAGTTATTTACAAGTTTATGACCACTTATAAAATGTGTTCAAAGTGCTGCCCATTGTGTTGGATTGTCAATACAACCCTCTTCTCCCACTCTTGACACACTGATAGCAACACCGCAGAAGAAATGCTGGCACAGGCTTCCAGTATCCGTTGTTTCAGATGCTGCACATCTCGTATCTTCACAGCATAGACAATTGCCTTCAGATGACCCCAAAGATAAAAGTCTAATGTGTTGCTATCAAGAGTGGGAGAAGAGGGTTGCATTGACAATCCAACATTACTCCACAGATTTCTCCAACTGTTCCAATGTCTGTAATGTTATAACTTCAGAAATCAGCATTTCAATCACTTGTACTTTTCCTCAATAAATAAGATTTGGTTCAAGCGATCACCTAATCAGAACATCATTAAGTAGAATTACGTGTATCTGTGATGGGATTCATCACGTGGAATTGCTGCCATACATGTAGATATGTTGATTTTAAGAAAATCTGAAGTGGTGTCTTTTTTCCAGAGCTGTATATACAGCCCCTGGGACATATAATCCATAAATTTACAGTTTATCTACATGTATGTACACATAATCTAGCTGACTGCACATGGCAATTTGTACTGTTTACTTTAGAAAATAAGGTACAGGGTGTTTTTTATCAGGAGGGCTAGATGAAATAAATAACTGCAGGGTGGAAAGGAATCACTCGTAATCCTTGTTCAGTAATAACAAATGACATACTTGACATATCTGATTTCTTACTTCTTATAGTTTCAATTAACACTGAAATCCCACAATCCCATCGCAACTTGGTAACCTAATAACTAAGAAGCCAACTTTTTTTTTTTTTAAACCAATAGCTTGAGACAATATATATCAATGTCTCAAAATAATCTTTAGGTGGTCTTATCCATAGACATTTATACCTAGACGCCGCGTTAGCCGCTTCAGCCCGTTACTGCCATACGTCAGCACGGCCGCCATATTGGTCCAGGCAAGACTGGCTTGTAAACAAATACAAGCAAAAGGGGAGCTGCATTTTTTTCTGCTTAACGTACAATAAACTAGTCTATTTCTCAACCGATTCTCTTAGTTCTTGACCAGACTGCTTTGTTTTTTTTGTTTTTATAGCAGCAAGCTCAAAGAGAGTAGTGAGGCCAGCCTTGTTGTATGGGTTAGAGACAGTGGCACTGACAAAGAGACAGGAAGCAGGGCTGGAGGTGGCAGAACTTAAGATGTTGAGGTTCTCTTTAGGAGTGTCTAGGGTGGACAGGATTAGGAATGAGATCATCAGAGGGACAGCACAGGTTGGAAAATTGGGAGACAAAATTCAATTCGAGAGGGAAGACTGAGATGGTTTGGACATATTGGTAGGAGGATGTTGGCGATGGAGCTGCCAGGCAAGAGACGGAGAGGAAGACAAAAGAGGAGTTATTTGGTTGTGGTAAATGAAGATATGCAGGGAGTTGGGGTGAGAGTAGAGGACGTGGAGGACAGGGTGAGGTGGAAACGTTTAACTCGCTGTGTTGACCCCTGATAAAGGGAGAAACCGAAAGAAGAAGAAGAAGAAGCTCAAAGACAACATACACTACAGTAAAGCATATTATTAGCCTGTAAATCCAATAAGATGTAGTCTACTAAATAATATAATTAATAATAGATTAACAATAGTATATGGTATATCTAGTATAAATAGTAGTATAATACAGTATATAAAATGGCGGCTATTATATTCTACAACTATTATATTAGTATTTACACTACATAGACCAAGTACTATTGCTAATCTATCACTGTTTATTGTTTTTATTATAGTATTATTTATTTACAGTAGAATCAGGCATCTTTTTTCCAATACAATCTTTGGAGAATTGGGTGGTAAGTTGCCTGGACCAATATGGCGAAGACCGCTGACGCATGATCCAGCATCCAATGTGGTGTCTTACCAACAAGATCTCAATTTGATAATTTCCAAATAAAGAAGTTAGTGTTTTACATTTACAGCATTTAGCAGACGCCCTTATCCAGAGGACGATACAATCTTCCAGTTTGATCCCCACAAACAACTTACAATCCAACAGTTGTGGCAGCTTGGCAGAGGTGGGATTTGAACCCTGGGCCTTCTGGTCCATAGTCCAGTACCTTTACCCACCAGGCTAAAACCACATGTCCCTGTGGTATGTACTGCTTTTGTCTTGGCATTTTCTGTTAGCAAAACACAAGCAATGTCTTCAAGTATTGTTTCCACATTGTCCAACCCTATTATTATGTGATTTTCATGTTTATTTCCTTTACTATCTTGTACTCAAACTCTTCTCAAGCTCCAACAATGTTTGTGCCAGAGCGGGAATCTGTATCCTGGGGTCATCTGGTGGATCATGTTCATTTGTCTTCATTTGACGTAAATGAAATTTGCCTGGCCGTCCTGTGGGTGGTATAGCTGGTAATAAATGATAGTAAGTGTTAAGTTGCACTGGGGTTTGAATTCATCCTTTTAAGCTACCATTAGACAGCTCTAGCACTTGCTTCTTTAGTCTTCAGGTTATAAATCCTTATAGATCCCACATGTAAGCTGTATCATTGCACTGTCATCCGTTTGCACTATTTTGTAAGTCTGTCCAGATAAGAAGGTCTGTGAAGATGTAACAGTGAAATGGCTTCCCTCCTGCTGCTTTTCTGCTTTCCCATGTTGTCTCAGGAAATGATTTACCATTTCACACATCACAGCCTTTCTCTTACCTGCTGATAATTGCAATCTATCCCTCACACACACACACATGTCCATTTCAGATGCTTTGACATTAGTAATCGGCACTAATTCCTGAATTTAAGTGGGATGCATATAGAAGATATAGTTACATCATCACTTTTCTTTAATTCTGTTCCTTGCCTTACCATTCCTGCAGTTGAATGATGTAAACTTGTAATTCAAGCCAAATGCTAAATTGTAGTTGGTTTTACCTGTAGTCAGCCATGTAAACCTTCCTAATCAGCCAACTGGGGAAGTGTGCTTAAGTTAAGGCTTGTGCATCAAATACGGGAGGTTTTCAGCCAACCTTGACACTTGAATATGTTGCTCAGCTCTTCTATCGGATTACATCTTTATGTGCTTCCAGATGGCAGAGTCACTTTTAATTTAAAGGGCTGCATTGTATCTACGAGGAGACATTAAATCTGGATTTAAGTTAACAACTGCAACGAGGTCTAATCAAACTGGCTTAAGGTCATGGTGGTAATAACCTGTGGGGCAATGTGGTTGGATATATTGTACAGGTACGGTGGGGAAAATAAGTACTTGATACACTGCCGATTTTGCAAGCTTTCCCACCTACAAAGAATGGAGAGGTCTGTAATTTTTTATCGTAGGTACCCTTCACTTAATATTTGGTACAGAAAGCTTTGTTTGCAATTACAGAGGTCAGACGTTTCCTGTAGTTCTTGACCAAGTTTGCACACACTGTATCAGGGATTTTGGCCCACTCCTCCATACAGATCTTCTCCAGATCTTTCAAGTTTTTGGGCTGTCGCTGGGCAACATTGAGTTTCAACTCCCTCCAAAGATTTTCTATTGGGTTCGGGTCTGGAGACTGACTAGGTACTCCATGATGTGCTTCTTACGGAGCCACTTCTTAGTTGCCCTGGCTGTGTTTCGGGTCATTGTCATGCTGGAAGACCCAGCCACAACCCATCTTCAATGCTCTTACTGAGGAAAGGAGGTTGTTGGCCAAAATCTCGTGATACATGACCCCATCCATCCTCCCTTCAATCTGGTGCAGTCGTCCTGTCCCCTTTGCAGAAAAGCACCCCCAAAGTATGATGTTTCCACCCCATGCTTCGTGGTTGGGACTGTGTTCTTGGGGTGGTACTCATACTCCTCCTTCCTCCAAACACAACGAGTGGAGTTGATACCAAAAAGCTCTATTTTGACCACATGACCTTCTCCAATGCCTCCTCTGGATCATCCAGATGGTCATCGGCGAACTTCAAACGGGCCTGGACATGTGCTGGCGTGAGCAAGGGGACCTTGCATGCCCTGCAGGATTTTAATCCATGACGGCGTAGTGTGTTACTAACAGTAATCTTTGAGACTGTGGTCTCAGCTCTCTTCAGGTCATTGACCACATCCTACTGTGTAGTTCTGGGCTGATTCCTGACCTTTCTCAGCATCATCCTTACCCCATGAGGTGAGATCTTGCATGGAGCCCCAGACCGAGGAAGATTGACAGTCATCTTGTGTTTCTTTTATTTTCTAATAATTGCACCAACAGTTGTTGCCTTCTCACCAAGCTGCTTGCCTATCGTCCTGTAGCCCATCCCAGCCTTGTGCAGGTATACAATTTTGTCCCTGGTGTCCTTAGACAGCTCTTTGGTCTTGGCCATGGTGGAGAGGTTGGAGTGTGATTGATTGTGTAGACAGGTGTCTTTTATACAGGTAATGAGTGCGGAATAGGAGGGCTTCTTAAAGAAAATGAACAGGTCTGTGAGAGCCAGAATTCTTGCTGGTTTTTAGGTGATCAAATACTTATTTCATGCAATAAAATGCAAATTAATTACTTAAAAATCATACAATGTGATTGTCTGGAGTTTTTTTTAGATTCTGTCTCTCACAGTTGAAGTGTACCTACGATAAAAATTACAGACCTCTCCATTTTTTGTAGGTGGGAAAACCTGTAAAATTGGCAGTGTATCAATCAAAAAATGGCTTCCTTTCACCTGCTCCCTGGCGATTGCAGGGACCAAAACGTAAGCGATGATGAGCATAATGTTCTCTAATCACCCTGCAATTTGTCTGACCTAGATCACATTTTTCTTCTCTCATGTTTAACCTCTTCATATGATTGCCTTGTATTTACTCTTCTTCTTGGAACCATCCAAGCTTTCATCATGACCCTCTCTCCGTGCCATCACTCTTTTCTACGCTGTCCCGTGATGTGACTGCTCCCATTTGTTGCTGCTTGCTGTGTTTACTTTGCCGTCAGGGACACTCTGTATATATCCAGTGACATAAATGGGACTGTTTGTTGATGTTAGCGCTCGCTTCAGCACTTATCTGTACACCGACCCGCTCAGGAAGGAAAACGTTATGCTGTTTAACCTCTTAGGCAGTTAAGTTTTGTGTAGTTCTGTAAATCCAGACTGGGATATTTAAATACACATGATCTTAATGCACATTTGTGTTTGGCTGTCAGAGGATTTAACCCGTATTCGCGTAGCATAGCAAGTGTCACTGCTTAAAACGTGTCCAAATGTCAGTGTACATGCCATTTACACCTATGTGGGGTAGAAACCTGTTTGTTTATATATGTCAGTGAGAGATGTTTAATCATAGTTCCTGCACTAAAGTCCTGTCACCTTGAAGCAGTATTTTGACACCACTAAGCACTCGTTTCCAGCCATACAAGACCAAGGTCCTCATATTTAAATGCATAGCTTGTATGCAAAAAATGGAAGTATTGTTAATGTATACCATGTCCACCATGCAGGTTTATAAAGACCAGCCTACAACTGACATTTAGCATCTAAACTAAACAGGACTCACACATTTCCGTATGAAGGATTTAGTCAAAGAAAGTGAACTAAATCCAGTTTTGCACTTTCAAGGGTCTTTTTAAGATGATTAAAAATCCAATTTATTGTCCTAAAAGTTTGGGCAAGGTTTATGCCAGACTGGGCTATTCCATGCTTTCTGTCATTATGATGTGCAACAGGAGAAACCTGGAAGCCACATCGTCCTACATGACTCCCTTCTGACCCTTTTCAGCTTCCTCAGCTGGTTGGTGGCTTCCTCTTTTTAAACCCCCCTTGTTCTTCACTTCATTGTGGGTCTTGTCAACATTTACTCTGTTTTTGTGCAGGACCACATCATCCTCCTGCACCCTGGAGTCTGTGTCTTTGTCACACTCCTGATTGCACCATAGCATCCACTGACACTGTTGATGGTGTTACTGTGACCCCTGATGTCTGTATGGTGGCCCCTGATGATCCTGACATCACCATGGCAGCCCCTGGCTTGCCTCATGCGCCTCCAAGCTCCTCACTTTCAACGACTCCTGTGTTGTTGCCGGTAGCTCATGTGTTATCGCCAGCTGTCCTATGACTCCTGCTGCTCTGGTGGCTTCTAACTTTCCTCCTGCATATGGAAGGACTTTTTCGCGTGGTCCCCAAGGCCCCTGGACAGCACCCCCAAGGACTGCTTTTATAAGCACCATCCAGTGGCCATTCATTCTCAGACTACCCTGCAGGGATGACTTATGGACACTGTTCTGTGTCCTCAATTTCTTAATGGCAGTCTCCCATCCTGAAACTCTTGTGTACTCCACTACTGGCCGTCTGCCCTTTTTCCGTGGTGTCCTGTTAATCCTGGTCCTCCTTTTGTCTTTTTGTTTTTGTTTTTTTATACTTTTGGTGCTCATGGATACACGCCTTGTGCGGGGTGTTATGTCATGATGAGCGCCGGGAGCAGTCGAGCAACCCGGTAGCCACATCATCCTATAAGGCTCCTTTCTGGCCCTTTTCCCCTTCTTCTGTTTAAACCCACCTTGTTCTTCACTTCCTTGTTGGGTCTTGCCTGTTGCTTTGTTCCAGTTATTGGCTGCTCTTGCTTATTTTCATGGCTTGTATACTCCTGTTTCTTGGATGTATTTCTGCCTTGTTTACCCCTGTCTCTACTTCAGGTCCAGGCACTGTTGGGTCCTTGTATGTTGCTGTGAAGAAGTCCATCTGCTGAATGCTGTAAATGTAAAATGTAAATATTACACACATTTTTGCAATTAGCATAATGTTTAACTAATGAAAATCTATTGATTATTATATATGAATACATTTCATATTTAAAATCCACAATGACGTGTCCTGTTTCACCCCTGCCTGCGAGTGTGGGGAAACTAATGGAGGTCAGACACAGGGGAATTACAGCATTGAACACACGTTTGAAAGGTCTAAAATTGGATTGGGTAGATATTTTTATTTAGTACTCAATATCCAACTGGCAACTTTCTGAAAAGCAACTTTTTTCATTTCTCCTGCGATGACTAATGGCACAATGTCTGTGATTTAGATCCTGGGAGGTCCAGGAGTCCCTTTGGAATTCGGGAAGAGAGAATTACATCTCACTTGGACTTTTGACATGACCTTTTGTTGAAATTCACTCTGGCTTTGAAGCACAAACTGCTGCTATTTATCTTAAATTATCGGTAGGTATATTTCAGCCTTGTGACATGTCAAGATCTCGGTGTATTTAACTGAGCTCAATGATGTTCTTCATACTGTCTATATATTTCAAAATATGTACAGATTCTCAGCAATGAGAAGACAGAGTTGAAGTTCTGTGTCTTTTTTTGTTCATTTCAGTGTGAAAAGAGCAAGTTTTTATACAACCACAAGCTTAGTCATCCTTAAATGATGTTCATAGACCAGAGCCATAATGTCTATGACCATGGGACCTTAACATAAGTGACAAAAGCCTTTAATTCTTCTGTCTCTGTCAGCACGCTCTTTTTTTAGAATAGTTTTCTGAGCATAAAACAGAATTCCAGCTTTAAAGAGAAAACAGAGTACGAGGCCACTGAGAAAAGCATAATGCAAATATAAAATCTTATTTCCTATTATACTACAATTCCTGTTTAATCAGCACAACCCTGCAGCCAGTCAGTTGGATGCATCTGACTTGATATCATCTTTTAATGCACAATATCCAGCTGTCACCTTTCTGAAAAGCAACTTGTCATTTCAGCCAGCTCTCCCATGATGACTAATGGCGTGACGACAGTGATTTAGAACCCAGGAGGTCTAGGCGACCCTTTGAACCTCATGGAGTGAACTTCGTCTCACTGTGACTTTTGACATGACCCATGCTGAAATTCACTCAACGTCTTTGAAGCACAATAGTAAGTAAGATTATCGGCTGTCAGGTGTAAGGTGTGGCAGTGACATGAAATCTGGAGACAGGCCTATGAGCTCAATGTGATGTTCTTCATATAGTAGACAGTGGCTCCCAGAAGTCTGAGACCGCTGGTGAAAATGCACTAGTGGACCCCGACTTATGGACTGTATATTATCTTCAGAATGATCTATAACAGACCCTGTCATGGTAAAGAAGCATATGTGCCCTGAAGCCAGACCTGGGGTCGGTGTCTCTGGCAACTTTCTGATGATTTGGGTCATCCGTTTACATGCACTTAATCCGATAACTGCAGAAAATCAGATTTCGTCAATAATCTAATTGAGTATACATGCAGTCATCAGATAATGGGAAACCTCCGAGTTTATATGACTCGGGCAATAATCAGATTTCTACTTTGCAACCAGCCAATAATCTCACAGAAATATGTGACAAAAATGTTGAATTTTAATATTAAATAATCAAATTATTCATTTTCTTGTGTATGCAGTCTCCCCAAAGTCTTTGATTGCCTTTAATTCTGTGGCACAGTTAATTCTGGGGTTGCCAGATCCAGCAAGAAAAAATCAATGGAACAAGAGGACAAAAAGACAAGTCGTTAGAAATACATGGACATGGCAACCGTGGGGGAATGCTCATGCACATGGGCAGACTGAAAACACCGATTATAATCGGTAACTGGTATACATGCAATGAGTAATCCAATTACTGGGGTAAAATCCAGCTCTTTTTATCAGATTTCTTAATCTGATTTTTAGATTGGATTATGCTGTATACATGACCACTGGTCCAAATCATCAGATAACTGCAGAAATCCAACAACTCACTGGTTTTAGTGCCAAACTTCAGTAAACAGGGGTGGTCTCTTTCCTTTTTTGAAGTCCCCAAGTGACTGCTACCCCGGCTGGATGTTGGGATGCTCAGGTGTCAGTCTGCGGAATGTGCAGATGGAATCTGTCCCAGCAGATAAGAGAGTTGCTTCCGAGACATTGAGACTCAGAGAGAGTAACTAACTGACTGTTTGTTTGTACAGCCTAATGGCAGTTCAAAGAAGTCAGCCTTCTTGAAGAAGGTGGAGCAGGTTCCCAACAGAATACTGCCTATTGACTGCTGGATTTCAGTGCTTATGCTGGGAATGCTGGAAGGCATGATTGCGAGGAAAGTTCTCCCTCATTTGAACCTGATTGGAGAAATATTATTAGACTTTGTGCGAGTCAAAAACATACCATGTTTGAACACAAGGAGGCTCACAGGTGTACTTTGTACCAGACCACCTTGTGCCAAAGGTCAATGATTGTTTAGTGATCATGTCAATTGACTTGAGGGCTTATGTTTTGGACACTTGGGTGAAGAGAGGGGCAGGGCTGTCAACTGAACACCACTGGGTGGTGAGTTGGGTTTGTCTCAATGGGCATCAATCAGATGTTCCTGGTAAACCCAGGAGGATTTTTTTTTTTTAGGTTGAACAAAGCTTCGGTATGAGTTGAGTTTGCACCGAACTTGCACCGGATTTCTCTAGTATGTCTAGTGAGGTTGGGATCTGAATGGATCTTTTCCTCCATCCTGGAAGCGGCTGCAAGAAACTGATGTGTGTCATTTTAGTACAGTGGTTCCCAAAGTGAGGGATGGACTCCATAGGAGTTATTTCAGGGAGGTGCAACAAGGCAACCAAATGGTTTTACACAGTAAAAATTTAAGCTACATAATGCATGTCACTTGTGATTATTCCACTGTAATGGTGATTTATCACTTTTTGTTTTGTTCAATAACAATTTGCAGTTTTGAGTGAATTACAGTGTTTAAAATAAATTCCAGTGTTCAGAAGCAAAAGACGTGTACGTGTGTGTCAGAGTGGAGGTTCAAAAATATTCTCATCTACAAAGATAAAATTTGGGAACTACTGTTTTAGTTCCAACCAAGGCAGACCTTTGCCAAGCACTCTTCCTTGCTGAATCTGAGGTGACTTGGAAGAGAATCAGCACCTCTGAGTTGAGGCCATAGTTATCTCCCAGAGAAGAGTGGGCTGCTTCTTCAGATGAGAGCAATAAACCTGCCTTTAGTGGAAGAGTTCAAGTACTGGAGGATACTGCAGAAAAAGAGAGAATGAGATTGAGAAACAGGTTGGGTTGGAGCCAGTAGTTTTACAGCCATTGTTCGAGTCTGTGGTGGGGAAGCAGAAGCTTAGTCCTCGGAGTTAATAAGGACCAAAAAAAGATCAAATTCTTCTCTCTGTCAGCACTGTCTTCAGTGTTTTGAACATAAAACTGAATTCCAGCTTTAAAAACAAAAAGGCCACTAGAAAAGAATAAAGCAAATATCATTTCATTCTATCATCTAAATCCAAATTTTAAATCTACACCATATGTATGAATCGTACACACTGTAACATACCACTATATAGCCAAAGTGTTTTTTTTGTGGACTAAGTTATGTAATTAATTCCCCCATTTCTGCTATAACAGCCTTCACTATTCTGATAAGACTTTCCACTACTGAGAGGTCAGGTACTCGTGTTGCTCAATAAACCCTGGTAGGCTATTGGCATTCCATTTGATCTCAAAGGTGTCTGATGAGATTGAGGTCAAGGATTTGTCCAAGCCAGCCAACTTATCCATCAAAGTTGGCAAACCATTGCTTTTATATTTTGGGCAGTGGAGGTGGAAACCTATACAAGTGCCATACTGAGGTGTTCGGTTAACCCATGCAACACATGGAAAGCCCATGCCTACATGCGTCCTACTATGAACCTGTTACTAGTGAGTGTGGCTGAAATAACAGAGATCACTAATTAAAAGGAGAGCCTACATACTTGTGGCTACATACTTGTGGCCATATAGTGGCCGTCCATCTAAATGTCTTGATACCTGCTCAGTAATCCAGGTAAGTAAATCCCAGAAAGTTCGGTTCATATGGACACAAGCTTGTCCTTTGTGTCCAGAAGAACTGATTCTACTTTCTGGGATGTTGATCCAATATTGCTTCAAAAAGACTTCACTGGGTACTCCATGTTGGCTATTACAATATACGTACCTCACTGTGGTAGGAAGTCAGTAAGACTCCACATTCTGTCTAATCTGAAAAAACTAATTATGGCAGTTCATTAATTAAATCTGAAGTGTATGACTGTGATAGGCCAGGCCTTTTACTAGGCCGATGGCCTCAGACTCTCCGGGAGGGCCTTACTTGCGTTGCGGTCAAACTGCAATTATCACCTGATTTTCTTTAACAGCTCAGCCATAAAGATATCCAAATTGCATATCCTTGTAAGCAAGGGCATAGATTGACATTGGGAGTGGGGGGAATTTGGCAATGTCAATCTAAACCCATCCAATTCTCTAAAATATTAGCTAGCTATAAGCTGATTCCACTGTAGCTAAGGCAGTAAAATACTGTATGGTATGGGACTGTGGTGGCCTAGGGTTAAGGTACCGAACTATGGACCAGAAAGTCCAGGGCCACTGCTGGGTCCTTGAGCAAAGCTCTTATCCTATGATTGCTTCGATTGTAAGATTATATCAATTGAAAGTCACTCTGGATAAGGGTATCTGTAAATGTAATTAACGTGGATATATAATATATACACAAAACACATTGTCCCTTTTCATATTGATTTGCAGGTGATCAGTCATGTTAATTCTGAGCTCTTATGTTTATGCATAAACATGTGCTTGACAAATGGCACAATGGTTAACATATTCATCACTTATTCATTGAAGACCTCATCTCAGTCCATTTAATCTGCCACTCCATTGTTTGTTCCAGTGTTCCCCTAATAAGATGTTACATGATATTTAAAATAATGTCATACTGGGCTTGGGGTTTAATATCATTTATGATGTTTGTCTTTGTGTGTAGAATCTGTTATGTACTTACAACTGATTCAAATTTTTTCTTAAAACCTCAGTATGTGTTGTCATGTAATGGGTTTCCTTTTTCTTTTTTTTTTGATTCCCTGTTTTGGTGTCATTAGCTAAAAATGAGATGAACAACAATTTTCATATTGGACAACTGGGAGAAAAGTTCGGGTTTTTACAAAGACTGAGGCAAACTAACATTAACATTAGAGACAAGGCTTTGTCCCTATAACCACTTTAAGAACTTTACCATATTATACTTACTGACATCACTCTATTACTGGTGTTAACTATTTTTGCATAGTGCTTTTTCTGACAACTGAGCACATTTTACTGTTAACGTTATTTACCCAAATCCCCCGAATGTTACCTAAGACGTTGAAAAGCTACCAAACTTGCCAACTTACCATTAGGGTGTCCCATACTTTCTCCCCTGTTTTTTCTGTTCTGCCCCGGGTAATATTTTTTGGTTGGGACAAATTCAAACTGTTTCCAATACCTGGGTGGGACACGTCCCAGCCATCCCACCCACTTCCTATGCGCCCATGTTTATAAGATGTCAGGGTCAAACTATTGTGTTTTTTCTAAAGCCGATGTTAGTTGCAGGCCGTATTTGTCACTTATTGAACACACATTTCGTATCTTTCTTGTACACACGGTCTGATGAAACTGTTTGGAACGATGCTCAAAGGCAGGTTCATCTGGAGTCGATCAGTTAATAGTTTCTCTAAATACTGCCCTTTTTGGTTCCTTGAAGCATTTTATATTGCCTTCTCTCCCAAACGCAAAGAGGAAAAGAAATTTGCCTCCAAATGTGTTTGACTTGTTTGGGACTTTACACGGCCTGCTAAATCCTGAACAATCTTCCACACTGGCACAGCGGAGCACAAAGACAACAGATAGAGTTAAAGAGCTACCTCTTAATCAAGCTTCTCTTCTTCCGCAGACCGCACATTCTCCATTGTTGAGCTGTTTCCTGCGTGGGCCTAATCACAAACAGGTCAATCATTTTTGGGTGATATTACATCAACAACTACATCTTTTTGTGGTGAATGGTAACTGGGAAATTGGAATAAGTAATTAGGAACTGTGCAATCACCGCATTATTTTAATCACGCTCCCTACAATTGGATTACTGCCTATGCATGGGGTTTGAACAATCGTTTATTTGAACTCTGAAAACAATACATAGCACACAGTATTAGCTTAATGCAATACCTTCTTAACTGAATTCTAGCTGTTCTATTACGTATTGCGCTTTTCTGAATATAAAGCCCAATAAGATTTCTCCTAAAATGAGCCATGCGTGCAAGAAAAATAAATTCATTCATTTGCATATTCAAGCATCCATGTTCCTGCCTTGTCCCAATCGGGTGGAATTAACAGAAAAGCCCCTGCATAATAATCTCAATGTTATAACCCGTAAAAACACAATTATAAATAAAATGCAGTGGTACCTCTGTTCCAGAGAGTTACTCGTCCCATAAGTCTTGTGGAGACCTGAAAACGACGAGAACCAACACAATCCTCCCATAAAGAAATGTAAATTGAATTAATCCACAACTGTAATAAGGCATTTATATGCACAAGGAGTTTGTAATTGTACAGGTGCTCCCTTATTCACGAAGGGGAATTTTCTGCAATCCATAATAACAGAAATATATCAAATGAACTGATGAGTTTTTAACATGGTCTTATACCTCTAGTGGAGCCATTACACAGGAACACTTACATTAACCTACAGATGGCCAAATAATTAAGGCAAAGCTTATTTTATAATAAAGTGTTGAAAAATCTCATGTAATTTAGTGAGTAATGGATTGAAAGTGAACAGTAAAAGCAAAACACTTACTCTATTGGTAAACTTGTGGTGCTAAGCCAAGAAAATTCAGATCCTGTTTTCCTTTCGGTTGGCTGTCATTACTGACCATTTTAGGACCCATAGGAACTTATTTGCACTAAAAGTGCAGTATTGTAGATGTAAAAATAAAGACTAACGCGATAAACACAGCAGAGAGCTTCATGGAGCAGGGGATATTGTGAATCCGAGTCACTGTTTACTGAATTGTGATTGACTCGTACAAGTTCAAACAAGTGTGCCGAGTATCGAGCAAATGACGAGAACCAAGACACATTTTTCTAGTCAGAATGTCCCAAGAACCGAATTCGGCAAGGTCCAAGGTGGTTGAGAACAGAGGTACTACCAAGTGTTTTAGCACCCATGCCCAATATCTAGAGGGAGACTGAGGTATTTATTTCTCTCATTATATTTTGGCTTTTCTAATATCTTGTACCAGGAGGATGGGTGTGATTATTGTGCAGGTAGTACCCTATGTATGGGGATAAGTTCAGACAAATCCATCATAAGTTGAATTTATCATAAACCGAAAAGTTTAATATACATCGTGTATATTATAGCATAGCCTTCCTTAAACATGCTCAAAACAATTACATTAGCCTACAATTGTGCACATCATTTATGTTATCTCATGTCATTTATTGAATGATGTATTGAAAGTGAAAAACAAAAATGGCTCTTGTCGTAACCACGGCTTTTCCTCACTACTTTTCCCAGCGATTATCAGCAATAAACATTCACAGCATAACCTGCAGCACAAGGCACAAGAAGGAACTTGAGACGCTAGTGAGCTGAAGATATGACTTTGGGAATATCTGAAGCAACGAGCAGCAGAAGCAGTCAGTAAAAACATGGAGGGAAAAAAAGCAAACTCCTTAGAGGCAGTGTGAGATGGCAGCGCTAACCAATGTGCGCCACTGTGCCGCCCCAACTGCAGTCATGTAGTGAATAAAGACCACAAAACTGTGAGGAATGTAAGTATTACCAATTCCTTTTTAATATATTCTTCTAGTTCTTAAAGAAAAACTACATAGCATTATGACCATTCAGAGAAGAGAACAATGTTGACTGTCTTGTTGCAACTGGACGTGTCGAGGTGTGGGAAATATTCTACACTGAGCAGTAGGAATTCAGTTACTACCAAATAGACTCAATAGGCTTTACTTTTTTGGTCAGTACAAATACAAAAATGAGAATTGTTCTTGGAAACTACACGTTCCATCTAGAACATTTAGCAGATGCCCCCATATAGAGTGACTCATAATTGGGCAGTTGAGTGTAAAAGGGGATTTCAGTCTTGGAGATCACTGGTGTACAGTACAAGGACTCTGAGGATTTTAATTTCCTGTTTGGTGTTTCTGTGTAAATCAGGTTTCACTTCCTACTGGGTAATCACAGTTTGGAGAGTATAGCTAGCACCTTTTAATGGGTCATTGGCATTCATTCCCAGGGTTACTGAAGTCTAGCATAAATACATCAGAGCAGTCTTGGTAAGGATTGGTATACATTACAAGGACTCAAAGTATATTTATTTCCTGTTTGGCTTGATTTTAAACTACACGTTGGTCTAACTGCTGCTGCTGCTGTTCTGGTTGCTTTTGTTGTTTTGTTGTGCTCTTATTCTTGTTAAGTTCTCATTCTTAATCCTAGAAATTCTGGGGATGGGGTAACAGGTCTGGTTATTTCCTCAATCTTGTCAATTCTTCCTTCCTGATTACCTGAACTTTTAAAAAAATATATCATGCTGTTGCTGTACTTGTACTTTATATCATCGTGACGTCTTGAACCCCTTGTGCATTTTTGGCAACATCATCAATGAGCTTGATTCTCTTCTCAACTCATTTCCAGAGCGTGCCAGTCGTCTGGATCTACTGGGTGACCTCAGCTTCCTTACTGATGGCATCCACCCATTTTTCACCAGACCACACACTCAATGATCAGCTAATACCATTGTCTTCTTCTCCAAGAACTCTGCCATGTCCAACCTTACTGTAATTGCCCTTTTTTGTGTCTTTCCCCTGTCACTACTTCTTAATTCCACTTCCAATTGCCAATCGGAGGAAAGAAAAACACTGCATTCCAGCATAAGGACCTTATCCCATTTGTGATATGTGGGG
>JAJAGP010006653.1:0-19482 GCA_025084515.1 Ancistrus triradiatus | reverse complement strand
TTTATTTTTTGCAAGCACTCACACATTTCTTATTTTTTAAATTACTCTTTATTTTTATTTACATTTATTACATTAGTAGTAGGAATGCACAGAAATGAACATTTTTGGGCGAAACCAAACAAAATAAAACACTTGGCTGAAGGCTGAAGGCCAAACGTATATTTTTGCAGGTTTTACAGTTTGAGCACAAACCTCTTAACTTTTTTTAAATTTTCTTGTTTGCCAAGGCAGAGTGAGGAAAGCTGGACACAAAGTTGAATAATTTCAACAAATTTCGATGAATGTGTGGAAGACTTCAAAATAAAATAAAATTATGGAAGTACACTGCACAAGTTGTTCTTTCTCGGCGTTAAATACCTATGTATTTATGCAAATGCACTGTTTATAAAATTCACATACTAATACTTTGACTCTTGCCAGTTTTAGTCAATTAACTGCTATTCACTTACCAGCTTACCAAATGTGCTAAACCACAGATCTCATACAGAAGGACTTGATTAGCTTCCGTCTACATTTTATCATTTTATATATTGCACAGCAGTATATATTGGCCATCGGTCAGCCTGCTCTATAAAAATTGGCATCAGCCATAAAAAAAAGCCACGTCTCCGTGTGAGTCGTCCACTACCTCACAGTAAATATATGATGCCATTCCACCGCTGCCGAAATATTTAAGGAAATTTATGACAATTAGTGTTTGTTTATTATTTTTATTTTTCATTGTGGTATTCACAGTCCCACCACTTGAATTTGACTGAAATTTTATAGGAAGATCTCAAATAAGCTGTGTATGCAAATTATTAAGTAGATGTATTCTCTACATAATAGTGGGAAAATGTACTAAAGCATAAACGGTTCTGTGGTTTTTGTTCCTATGTATTAAATTCAGCAAACAAACACCAGTGGTGCATAACAATAGACAGACATTTTATAATTAATATTTATAAGCTTTTGCATAATAAGACAGTACGTAGTCTCCTGAGGTGAAGTACGAGCCTAGACGTGACATTGCTTTTCAAAGGATGAACTGTGTATGATTAATTAGTCTCACAGGTTATGGAATGAATGATAATTTAGTAAGACAGGTCATGGAATGAGTAACTATTATGGCTGCATTTCTTTAAATGACAAAACGGAGAAAATTCATTCACTCCAGTTCTGGAGATTTGGATTTTTTTTTTTGTTCGTTTGTTTAATAAGGAGTCACTTAACACTTGGAGGTCATGGACATATTCAGGTTATGAGGTAATTGTTTTAAGCCAGTTTGATAATCAAAACAAATACAAACCATAGTTTCAAACAAATATTTTGAAATATAATTAAGTGCTTTTCGTGTAGGGGTGGGGGATCTGGCAAAAATATCTTTATAATTTTTAGGCTGAATCACAGTCCATGATAGTCATCAAGATTTTTTTTTGCAAGTTGTATTTTAAAACTAATTAACAAACTAAACTAGGGCTGCAACAACGAATCAATAAAATCGATAATAATCGATTATTAAAAGTGTTGCCAACAAATTTCATTATCGATTCGTTGTGTCGCATGATGTATGTGTCCCCCGACTTGTCATATCCGCTTACGTTACTTACGGAACTTCATTTTTTTTTCGAGAAAAAAAAAAAAAAACGAGCGAGTTGAACGGAGCGAGGCGGAGCTGGCGCGGACACGGAATCTTCAACATAAGTTAGCATTAAGAATTAAATAACTTCTACAAATGAAACATGACCGACGCAGAAAAGAAGGTTCGGCTTAAGTCCTCAAAAGTGTCGGAGCACTTCACGCTTCACACAACTAAACAATGTGTAACATGCAAGCTTTGCAAAAGTGATCTGACCCGGCATGGGAGCACCACGGTGCTGATACAGCCCTCGAAATGAAAACATGTTGGGGATGAAGGGAGCTCAGCAACGGCGTAAGTCACCACAATATCCCGAGTTTGTTCCGCTGTGAAGTGAGGAAAGGTAATGGCGCACTCACACTATGCAAACGGGCACAGCACAGTTGATGCTGCTTTCTGCTTGTTAGCTTATCCAGCAAACATTATCCATGACAATTATGGAGTTAAGAGGCAGATATCCTTTATTGGCCAGGCTAGCCAAGTCATATTTATGCATTCCTCGTACTTCATCACTGTCTGAGCGTTTATTTTCTGCGGCAGGAAATACAGTCTCTAAAAAGAGAGCCAGCTTTAGCCAGGAGCATGTTGACATGATAACATTTTTGGCTTGCAATGCAAAGTTTCTAAAGAAAGAGCGTGAATGAGTTTGTATGTAGTGTTTGCATCAGAGATGCACTTATTTTTCTTCATTATTTAATTTATTAATAATTTTATTTTTTTTTTTTATTATAATTTATTATTATTCAGTTATTGTAAGCACTCATTTGCTCTGTTATTCAATGTTATATTTCTGAATAAAGACATGGAAATGTTTTGGTTTTTTTAACCCGATTCACCGATTAATCAATTCTTAAAATGATCGTTAGTTGCAGCCCTAAACTAAACACAGCAACAAAACTAAATTCTGTACTGATAAAAAACAGAGACGAATAAAAATACAAAAGAATAAAATTAACAGAGCACTTTGGCAAGTCGAAACATTGAAAAATAATAATAAAGCATAACTCAACAAAATGCAAGTTTACAAAAAATAATATCACGACGATGTTCTAAGTATCAGTGAATAATATCATAAATATTGTTTGTTCATTGTTACAGAGCCACTCCTTCGTTGCCCGAGCGGTGTGTTTGGGATCATTGTCATGCTGGAAGACCCAGCCACGTTCCATCTTCAATGCTCTCACTGATGGAAGGAGGTTTTGGCTTAAAATCTACGATACATGGCCCCATTCATCTTCAATTAACACAGACAGTCGTAACTGTCCCCCTTGTAGAAAAAAAAAAACAAGCCCAAAGCATGATGTTTCCACCCCCATGCTTCACAGTTAGGTATGGTGTCCTTGGGATGGCAACTCAGGCATTCTTCTTCTCCAATCACGATTGAGTTGAGTTTTTAATCAAAAAGGTTCTATTTTGGTTTAATATGACCACATGATAAATATTCTCCCAATCCTCTTATGGGATTCATCCTATGCTCTCTGGCAAAAATTCAGACGGCCTGGAATTACTGGCTTTAAGCAGGGGGACACGGCCTGGCAGCAGGATGAGTCCCTCTCGGTGTAGTGTGTTACTGATGGTAGTTTTTTTATATTTGGTCCCAGCTCTCTGCAGGTCATTCATCAGGTCCCTCCGTGTAGTTCTGGGATTTTTGCTCACTGTTCTCATGATAATTTAGACCCCACGGGATGAAATCTTGCGTGGGGCCCCAGATCGAGGGAGATTATCAATGGTCTTGTATGTCTTACAATTGCTCCCACAGTTGATTTATTCACACCAACCTGCTTGCCTATTGTAGATTCACTCTTCCCAGCCTGCTGCAGGTCTACAATTTTCTTCCTGGTGTCCTTCAACAGCTCATTGGTCTTGGCCATGGTTGAGTTTGGAGTCTGACTGTTTGAGGCTGTGGACAGGTGTCTTTTATATAAATAATGAGGTCAAACAGGTGGCATTAATACAGGTAACGAGTGGAGAACAAAAGAGCTTTTTAAAGAAGAAGTTACAGGTCTGAGAGAGTCAGAAATCTTGCTTGTTTGTGGGTGACCAAATACTTATTTTCCACCATGATTTACAATTTCAATTCTTTAAAAATCCTACAATGTGATTTCCTGGATTTTTTTCTCATTGTGTCTCTCATAGTGGAAGTGTAGCTATGATGAAAATTACAGACCTCTCTCATCTTTCTAAGTCGGAGAACTTACAGAATAAGTGACTGACTAAATACTTTTTTTGCCCCACTGTATGTGTACTAAGGCATTTCAGTTTTTCTCAGGTTCAACTGTTCAATATTTAACTGCGCGGTTTTAGTCCACTGAAAGTTAGGAATGTAAGGTTTGTTTAATATGCTAATATTAAATTATATATGTGAACCTAAAGTCCAGTTAGACCAGTCAGTTAAAATGGAAGTGTCTGCATTTTGTGTACATCAGAGAAACGGTGTTAGAAAAATATTTGTCATTTGGAAAGTAGTAACAAAAATCAGCGCTTTAAAAAAGTTCCATAAGGCACTTGTTTTGGACCACTTTGAACAGTACCATATCCTTCGACAGGTAAAATGAGAGTAACAGTGTCACCTGGCAACAATACCTCTAAAACAAAAAATAAACAATAACATTTTATTAGAAATACTGACCAATCTAAATTGCCCCAGTGTGCATGTGCATCATTATAACCTTGCTCCACTCACGAATGGCTATTGATGCTAATGATATTGTTAAATGAATAACAATACATCTCTGCATATTTTGAAAGAACTAATTGTTGTTTGCATTGTGTCTGTTTTTAAAATGCGTTGGCAAACAAATGAGGAACTCTCACACACACACACACCTGGCAACAAATAGGCAAATTAATAGTCATACTAATTACATGATGTTGAAATATACATAAACGTCAATAATGTAACAACTTGAATGGGCCCAGACCTTCAGTACAGCTTCATCACTGCGTCATTTACACGTCATAAGAGCGCATCTAAAATGGTCTAATCTTCAACTCAATTGCAAGAACACGTTAAGAAGTGTACTGGGAGGCCTGCTATAAAAACCAGCACTTCTGTCGAGCAACTGCATCTTTCGTCTTAAGTAGAGGCTGGATAATCTACAGAACACGACTATCAAGCATCAGTACTAAAGGTCATGAGAAGCAAAGAAAAGGCAACAGCATACCGGCGCATAGCATAGCGGAAACAGTGCGTCCATTGGCGAGGGTTGCCAGATTTCGTCCTCACAGAATTCCCCCAAATAGCTGTATGGAAATAAATGTCGTATGTCTCAAACACCTAGCAATGCAGAGGGAAACCTCCCAACCTGGCAACAAGGACCACTACTTTACGCTACAAACCCAAATCGTCAGGCCTCTAATACAACAGTATTACAGCCAGCCAAAGTACCATATTCCGCTTTTCCAGAGCCCAGTACTGCCCCAAAAACTTCTGAAATAATTTGGAAAAGTTAATCGTAGCTTCCATCGAACGTTTAGCATCTCTAGCTTAATTCCATCACTAAAGCTTGTACTGGTACTGGCTCTCCACATGGCTAATGAAAGAATACGCTCGCTGTTTAATCCACGACGACGTCTCAGAGCGCGGCCAAAACATTTTAAGCGTTTAGGGCCACAGTGTCGGTGTGTGCATCTGTTTACTGCAAGGTTCTAATGCGTTTTTATTTTCTAAGAGCGTCAAGTTGTGCGCCCCCTTGGCGCCACCACTCACTCTGTCTGTCTGTCTCTCTCGGTAGCTGTCCAATGGCTCGGCACTCTCGGCCAACTCCTAGAATAAGCATAAAGGAACAAAACAGGCAGCTCTCCGTGGGAAGAATGGTTCTTCGTGCGAATGTAAATGATTCGACAATAAAAGTTGGGTTTACGTGAAAGAATGTGTAGGTACACTCACCCCAGTACTCTCCAGCAGTCAGTCCTCGTTCACGCAAATTATTTAAATAAATATTTACTCTCAGCCTTATATTCACCACCAGATCTTGTCCCATTCATGAATATATTCCATAAGGGTCGCTAGAATCTTCTCTCTGTATGTCAATCAATTTCCCACATGCGAGTTCAAATTTATTTTTATTCCACGAATACTGTATATAAAAAAGAAACTGCCATACAAAACAAGAACTCCTCTTCAATCTCATTCAGCCGGCCTGCGTACAGCACGTATCAATGCGCGCATGAAGCCAGAGAGAGAATGGGACAGGCAAACGGTGCAGTATAAAGCACAAAACACGGCGAGCTCCGCGCCGACTATTCGATAGCCCGTCAATATCCGTATATTATTAGATGTTGCTTTGACATACGCTACACAACAAAGGAAATATTAGTTTGCAAAAGAGGACTATTTTATGTGACCGTGTGGCGAATTTATTTCACTTTGCCTAAGGAACGGAGGTAGCGCGCCCTCCATTGCCTAGGAAAAAAAACCCGGATGTAAACTCGGTGAAACTGAAGTTAGAGGGTGCACGTGAATGCGCGAAGCGGCCAATCACACACACACACACACACACACACACACACACACACACACACACACACACACACACACACACACACACACACACACACACACACGTTTATTACTTGTATACTGTACATAATGACTACTGTGCTTTATTAATGCTACACGTAACTTTAACCTTAGTAACCTCAGCTTTAATGTTGATTCTACTATAAATTAGCTTGAATTTAAATATCTTATGATACAATCAGTTTGTGCAAAAAACCCTGCCCTAATTTTATGCAGTTCAGTGAAACTGTCAACTTTGCACATATAAGTCATTTAAAACATCCTTCTCCTTTCCTGCTGTTGCTGATTTATTGAAACATGCTAATTTAACTTCTCGTAGGTCTTTTGGCCAGTCCTCACAAATTTATTATCAACATGTAAAAAGGTTTTTTAAACTCAATAATTATCTAAAATACTTTGACATCTGTACACAGTATGGTCACTATATACCAAGCAGTCCTTGTGCATGGTGTGCATAGCCTAGCCTGGGACTGTGGTAGCCTAGCGGTTAAGGTACTGGATTATGAAGATCCAGCAGGTCCACGGTTCAAATCCCAACTCTGCCAATTGTAAGTTGCTCTGGATAAGGGTGTCTGCTAAAAGATATAAATGACTGTCATATAACATCCCCAAATCACAAAAAGTTGGAAAATGCATATAAAAATCATTGAGTATTTCTTACATTTACTTTAATTTCATTTTAGGCAATATGAACCTGAGATATTTCATGTTTTGTCTGGTCAACTTGATTTCATTTTTTAATAAAGATCCTTTCCTGCATTTCAGGCCTGCAATGCATTCCAAAAAGAATTTACCACTTTATAGAGTTGCCATTCCTTAAAATGCTTTTTAACACAGATGATACCCAATTATTTATTGTTTCTGGTGTTATTTTGTCCCATTCTTCCTGCAAACACGTCTTAAGATGTGAAACAGTATGGGGTCATCGTTACTGCATTGTTTTGCTTCAAAATTCTCCACACATTCTCTATTGGGCACAGGTCAGGACTGCAGGCAGGCCAGTCCAGTACCCGTACCCTCTTCTTCCACAGACATGCCTCTGTAATGTGTGTAGCATGTGGTTTTGCATTGTCTTGTTGAAAAATGATATCATCTTGAATGCAGCTTATGTTGCTGTAATATCTCCGTGTACTTTTCTGCATTAATGCTGCATCACAGAAGTATAAAGGACCTTCAAGAGCACTGACCAACCTCATACATTGACAGAGCTTGGCTTTTGGACTTGTTGCTGATAATAGTCTGGATGGTTCTTTTTGTCTTTGGTTCGAAGCACATGGCGTTCATTCTTTCAAAAAAGATCTGAAATACTAATTGGTCTGAACACAATAAATGTTTCCACTGTGTGATGGTCCATCCTAGATTCCTCTGAACCCAGAGAAGTCAATGCTGTTTCAGGACATAGTTAACGTAAAGCTTCTTTTTTGCACAGTAATGTTTTAAGTGGCAGCTGTGAATGTAAATCCATATTATAGTGCTTGATCAAGGTTTGATAAAGTAATCCCTTGCCCATGTGGTTCTATCAGCTATTGATGAATGCCAGTTCTTGATTCAGTGCCACCTGAGGGATTGGAGATCACAGACATTCAGCTTAAGCTTGCACACTTGGCCTGAAATTCTTCCAGATTCCTTGAATTTTTTAATTATATTATGCACTGGAGACGGAGAATTATGTATATCCCTTCCATTTATTCTTTGAGGTACATTTAAATATTTCAATAATTTTCTCACGCATTTGTTGACAAACTGGAGATCCTCTGCCCATCTTGACTCCTCAAAGACTCAGCCTTTCTTGGATGCTGCTTTAGTGTGTGATCCACCAAATCATGGTTAATAGCTCTGAATTGTCCCTGCCCCAACTTTTTTTGGAATATGTTGCAGGCCTGAAGTAGAGGAATGGATGTCTATTAACGAATGAAATGAAGTTGATCAGAAAAAAATATGAAATATCTCAGGTTCATACTTTCTGCAATTAAATAAAATCTAAGTAAATGTAAGAAACACTGTATTTTTTCATATGCATTTTTCATACTGTCCTGACTTTTCTATTTTTGGGTTGTAAAAAAGAAAATGAGTCAATCCCAATTCAAATTGTTCGAGACTCATAAACATAATCCATTCCACCTAATGGTCTCAAAACAAAATCCAATACAAAACAATTATAGGAAAAATTAGAAGAATCAGAAGCACTGTTTCAATCTGAAATCATCTGCCTACATACTATATCCATACATATTTTCGTGACTAATTGACCAAAGACTCTTGAGTAACCTATATTTATTATCTCCATTCTTAGATACCTTAGATATTCCTTTCAGTGTTCTAATACCCTGTCCATTCATGATTGGGATAAGGAGGTGCAAATATGCCATCCAGATTATCACAACACACTGTAAACACCCACTGGCCACTTTATTAGGTGCACCTCCTTGGTTCTACACTCACTGTCCAATTTATCAGTTCCACTTACCATATAGAAGCACTTTGTAGTTCTGCATTTACAGACTGTAGTCCATCTGTTTCACTACATAGTTTGTTATTCCCCTTTACTGTGTTCTCTAATGGTCAGGACACCCACAGGACCATCACAGATCAGGTACTATTTGGGTGGTGGATCATTCTCAGCACTGCAGTAACACTGATGTGACTATGCTGGTATAAGTGGATCAAGACATAGCAGTTCTGCTGAAGTTTTGAAACTCCTCAGTGTCACTGCTTTACTGAATATAGCACTGATGAAGGATTAGAGGATGACTAACACAAACTGTGCACCAACAGATGAGCTAATGTCTCTGACTTTACATCTACAAGGTGGAACAACATGGTAAATGTCTAACAAAGTGGACAATGAGTGAACACAGTGCTTAAAAACTCCAGCAGCACTGCTGTCTCTGATCCAATCATATCAGCACAGCACACACTGACACACTACCACTACATCAGTGCCATTGCAGTGCTGAGAATTATGCACCACCCGAATAGTACCTGGTCTGTTGAGGGCCATTAGAGAACAAAGTAACAGGGACCAACAAAGTATGTAGAGAAACAGATGGACAACAGTCTGTAAATGCAGAACTACAAAGTGTTTATACAGTATATGGAACTGATAAACTGGAGCAAGAGTGTACAGTGGTGCTTGAAAGTTTGTGAACCCTTTAGAATTTTCTTTATTTCTGCATAAATATGACCTAAAACATCATCAGATTTTTACACAAGTCCTAAAAGTAGCTAAAGAGAACCCAGTTAAACAAATGAGACAAAAATATTATACTTGCTCATTTATTTATTGAGGAAAATTATATAACCCCCACCGGTTCATGTGAGGTGGACTTGGTCCTACGATAATCTACCACCAGCTCTTTGGTTTTACCCGTGTTGATCTGGAGGCAGTTTCGCTGGCACCATTCCATAAAGTTCCCAATTAGTTCCCTATACTCGCTATCATCATCATCCAAAATGTATCCGACAATAGCGGAGTCATCGGAGAACTTCTGTAGCTGCAAATTATATGTGTAAGTAATTAATCATTTTTACATTTTGCTCTTTCCAATATAATACTAAATATTTACTTAGTCTGCTTCTTAGCATACTTCTTTTGGTCATGCTCTTATTACTATCAAACCTTATATTTCTCCTGCTATAAAACTTCTTATACAATTTGCTAGCTGAGGTGTGATTTGAGGTGTGCAGTGTGGGTTTTGAGTACCCAGCTGAGCCTTCCAACCAATACAGTACTATGCTAGTAGAGAAGTAACACCAGACGGGGGGATCATCCCCTGGTGCTTCCACAGCAACCATGCCCAGGCCTTTGATGCTTTTTTGCTTGCACTCCAATGAATAACACACTTGCTTGTACTCCATGAATTCCAGAATAGGCTCCAGACTGCTCAGTGACCCTGACCAGAATAAGTGGCTTTAAAACATGGGAGAAAAAAGAATCATACTACATTACTTGTCTTCTTTTATCACAAGCTTTACTTAGGTGATCCATGATGACCTATTTTTTTGTGTTGTACAGCCAGATTCTGAATTTGTGTTTCAAAGTCAAAGTCAGTTTTATTTCTATATTATATTTTTTATGATGGAGCTTTGTCTCAAAGCAGCTTTATAATGTTCTATTATCTTCTAATATCTAAGGCCAGTCCTAAACTGAGCAAGCTTAGAGAGACTGTGGCAAGTAAAAACTCCCTAAATGTTATAAGGAAGAAACCTTGGGAGGACCAAGACTCATCCTCCTTGTACAGTTTAGATGATAAATTAAAGAACTAAACTAAGTTATCTAATTAATAAGTGAGGTAACAGTATGAACCCAAGATATTCCATTTTTTTCTGGTAAACTTTGTACTAAATCAACATTATAATCACCTGTTGACACCTGTTTGAGGTCACATCATTTTGCTTTTTTTTTTTTTTTTACCATTGCTAGTCCTAAATTGCCCCAGTCCCAACTATTTTAGGAATGTTTTGCAGACCTGAAATGCAGGAATGAATGCTTATTAACAAATGAAATAAAGTTGACCAGAAAAAAGCCCCAACTATCTTTGGTTCATACTGTCTGCAACTTAAATAAAAGTCAAAGGACATGTAACAACCACTGCATATATTTTTTATTTGCATTTTCCATACTGTCCCAATTTGTTTCTGATTTGGGATTGTATTATGAAGATAACATAGAGAATATAAAACTATAGCATATAAGACAATAGTGTAAATAAAAAAAAAAAATAAAAAAAAACATTGAATAATATACCATACAAAATATGCTTATCGTCATATAGTCCGGTACACAGAGCCACTGTAGGATCTCGTGTCCGCTACGAGAAAATTTTGATGGCATGGCATCCTGAGTCAACCGGACTGAGTAACGGTGTGAGAGCTGGAACTGACGACAGAAGAACCGCTTGAGTGGTCCTGAAGCAGATGCACATCTTAGTGTCAGACTGGAATGGAAATACATCTTAATGTGTGGGCTGGAACTGGTAGCGGAACATGAGCTCTTAGAGAAAACAATATGTTGTTGTTAGGAGTCTTACCTTTCTCAGACACTAGGGGTAGTGTTGGCTTAGTTTCCTTAGGTTGAGACCCTGACAGTGAGCGCAATAACGATCGTGTTATTGTGCGATCACTCAAGCACCTAATTAAGCTGCTTGATCGCATTATGGGCAACACCTGCTGACTCAGGCATATAAGGTCTGTCCTGAGCTCAGTCGGTGTCAAACCATTACTCGTGATGGGGGTACCATTGCCCATCGGACCCCTCGGTCGTGCTGTAGCGGACCCTCACCGGTATTGGCATTGTTAGGGATAATGGTAGCTGTTTCTTTAAAGAGAAACAGTAACGGTACGGTCAGGAGGCTGGATGGTAAAACGCTAGGGCAGTAGATGCTAGAGCAGGGAAAGGATCCATCATTCGCGCCCCCTAAGCTCTGCCACGATCCCCCCGGAGCCCTTCGGGGCTTTAGACTCACTACTGCAGCAGCTGGAGCACCTCCCTTTTTCCCATCGCCTTTCCCGCTTTCTTATTTGGGTTAATGCACTTATTTGGGTTCAATTCCACGCTGGCACAGTGTTCCTTATTTACTACACTCTTTGAGTATACTTGATTATCATTTTGGTTCACTAATTCCATCTGGATCTGACTGCACTTTGGAATCTAAAACCCCTTTTTTGGGGGGGTTTGCTTTATTCCATCTAACAGTTGTTAGTTATTGTTAAAAGCCTCTATTTACAGAACATGTTCGTACCACTAGCATTACACCAATCCACCATACACAGTGACTTCTCCTTGTCTCAGTAAGGTTTTAAGTGAAGTTCAGTATGTAACTTAGAGAGCTTGCATTCATTTTATATTTATATTAAGTCTTTTTTATACAAACATTCGCAAGCAGGGCTGTATAAAATTTTTTTCTAGGAGTAAATCTGCAGTTAAAATGGAATGCAGGAATTTTAAAACTTGTTCAGAGTATATATGTTTGAACTGGAAAATCATTCGCTTTAGTCAAAGCTGTAAGCTGTAGAGCACCTGTTATGGTGTACTCCTGTACCAGTTTACCTTCATAATATTTCTCCCTTGCTGAATGTTTTTTGATAATGGTGTGCTCTGTGCTCTTCTTACAAGTAATAATAGTTGCAAGATGCAAATAATAGTACAGTTTTATTCAGTAAAATACTGTTAATTAAAATATATTTTACTTAAGTAAAAGTATTCATCTAAATAATACTCAGGTAATTGCCCAGTTGCTCAGGTATTTGTCCAGTCTCTTGTTGTGTCAAAACTAGATTACTGCAATGTTCTTCTGGCTGGTCTTCCAGTGTGTACAATTAGACCCCTGCAACTGTTTCAGAATGCAGCAGCACGTCTGGTTTTCAACTTACCCATGTTTTCTCATGTTACCCTGATGCTGCATTCCTTCACTGGCTCCCTGTAGCTGCCTGAAGCCTGAACCCTGAAGCTCGCCTATAAAGCCAAAAACGGAGCAGCACTGTGTTATCTAAAGGCTCTATTCAAACCTCGCTCTATCTCGTACCTTCCAAGCCATGAACTTGGCTCAGCTGCATCCACCACCCAAGATTAAAGGAAGACAATCATCAAGACTCTTCTCTGTACTGGCACCCAGGTGGTGCAATGTACTTCCACTGGATGTTTAAATAGCTGAGTCTCTTGCTAAAGACTCACCTCTTCACTCAGCACTTAAGTGAAGGCTGAAAATGCACTGAAAAACACATTTATACAGTATATACATCAAAAAATAAAATAAAAACAATTTTGTGTTATAACAAGATTATGTCTACTAAGAAGAATACAAAGCACTTCTGTAAGTTGATCTGGACATGGGCATCTGCTAAATGCTGTAAATGTAACAACATGCTTTGTGAAAAATTTACTTGTGGCATGACAGTACAAAAAATAAAATAAAATAAAATAAAGTTTAGCATGACAGTACTCAAGTGTTGTGCTCCTCATTACAAAGGGTAAAAATAGATAAAGTACAAAAGCATTCCAAATAAATAAATAAATAAATAAAGACAATTTCATAAGCTTGTGTATTGCTATATGAATTACTACAAAACTGCAAGTTAAAATACAAGATCTTGGGGGGAAATGAATGCAACTCTGGACAGAACTGCTTCTGTAATGTCACAACATTTATTTCTGTCCAGAGTTGCATTAATTTTTCCCCAAGATCTTGTATTGATGATGGGAGATTTGGACCACTGCACAAAGACTTCTCCAGCACATCCCAAAGATTCTCAATGGGGTTCAGGTCTGTAGTGGCCAATTCATGTGTGAAAATGATGGCTCATGCTCCCTGAACCACTCTTTCACAATTTGACCCTTCAGAAACAGATTACCATCTGTTCCACGACCACAGGATGCATCTTTCAACATGTTTTTTGTAAAGAAATGTTGAAGCTACTCACTGCATCAGTTATGGTTAAAGAACTTGTTGCCAGCTGAATCCTAATCACCAATGCAGTAATTATCTGCGATGGGAGGCTATTTTTTTAACTATTTAACTATTTGCTTAGTTAAATCCAGGTGGTGACCTTTTTTTTGACCAGGCAGTGTATATCCAGATTATGAGGTCACCAAGGGTGGCATTTTACAAAATACTTAAGTACACCAGCATTACATCAAAACATAATACATTATACTTGTTTTGCATAAACATAAACACAACACATGCAAAGACGTGTACTTTACAACTAAATTACGCAAATGTGTGTAGAATACACAGAAAACATCAGAAAACAATGTAACTGAAACCAGCTATTTTAAAGCAAGTCACCATCTCACATCAGTTTTTCTATTATAATTATAATAAAATAATTATAACTATAATAGAAATGATCATTATAATAGAATTATAACTATAATAATATTATCTATTATAAAACAACATTGCTTACCTTTTAATATTGTAGTAGAAACTCATTTCAATATAATGTAAATGCCTCCAGTGAGTTAATGCGACAAGATAGCCAGGCTTTTTGCAGTTTCACATCTTTAAAACTTAAAACCCCCAAACTTTTAGGCTTAAAAATTGGCCTCGTGACTATGATACAACACAGCACATGAGGGAGACATGTTGGCATTCAAAAAGATTAGTATCTTAATATAAACACAAAAATGGCGAAAAGTAACGCACGTAAGGGAGTGCACGCGCGCAGAAATGAGGTGCAGTCAGCGTGCGCTAACAACGCGGCGCAAGAGCGTATGAGACCGCAATGTAACGCGGAGAGAAGGAGGCTGCTGAGTGTCTAACCCTACACTGAACAACTACAGTGGTGCTTGAAAGTTTGTGAACCCTTTAGAATATTTCTATATTTCAGCATGAATATGACCTAAAACATCATCAGATTTTCACACATGTCCTAAAAGTAGATAAAGAGAACCCAGTTAAACAAACGAGGCAAAAATATTATACTTGGTCATTTATTTATTGAGGAAAATGATCCATTAATGAGAGGCAAAAGTATGTGAAACTCTAGGATTAGCAGTTAATTTGAAGGTGAAATTAGAGTCAGGTGTTTTCAATCAATGGGATGACAATCAGGTGTGAGTGGGCACCCTGTTTTATTTAAAGAACAGGGATCTATCAAAGATTGCTCTTCACAACACATGTTTGTGGAAGTGTATCATGGCACAAACAAAATAAATTTTTGAGGAACTCAGAATAATAGTTGTTGATGCTCATCAGGCTGCAAAAGGTTACAAAACGATCTCTAAAAAGTTTGGACTCCATCAATCCACAGTCAGACAGATTGTGTACAAATGGATGAAATTCAAGGCCATTATTACCCTCCCCAGGAGTGGTCGACCAACAAAGATGACTCCAAGAGCAAGGCATGTGATAGAGGTCGCAAAAGACCCCAGGGTAACTTCTAAGCAACTGAAGGCCTCTCTCACATTGGCTAATATTAATGTTTATGAGTCCACCATCAGAAGAACACTGTACAACAATGGTGTGCATGGCAGGGTTGCAGAGAGAAAGCCACTGCTCTCCAAAAAGAACACTGCTGCTCGTCTGAAGTTTGCTAAAGATCATGTGGACAAGCCAGAAGGCTATTGGAAGAATGTTTTATGGACAGATGAGATCAAAATAGAACTTTCTGGTTTAAAAGAAAAGCGTTATGGTTGGAGAAAGGCAAGCACTGCATTCCAGCATAAAGAACCTGATCCCATCTGTGAATGTGGTGGTGGTAGTATTCGGTTTGGGCTGTTTTGCTGCATCTGGGCCAGGACGGGCTTGCTATCATGATGGAACAATGAATTCTGAATTATATCAGAAAATTCTAAAGGAAAATGTCAGGACATCTGTTCATGAATGATCTTGAAGAAAAGGTTGGTCATGCAGCAAGACAACGACCCTAAGCACACAAGTCGTTCTAGCAATGGTTAAAGAAGAATGAAGTTAATGTTTTCGAATGCCCAAGTCAAAATCCTGACCTTAATCCAATTGACATGTTCTGGAAGGACCTGAAGTGAGCAGTTAATGTGAGGAAAAGAACCAACATTCCAGAGTTAAAGCTGTACAGAGCATTTGTTGTAACAGAGTTGTTACTGCCAACCCCTGCACCGCAGTCATTGCCATCGACCCCCGCACCATGGTCATTTGGACGTACCCCCGTGCCACAGTCCTTACTGTCGACCGCTGCGCCACGGTCTTTTGCCAAGGTCATGGACATTTGTTTGCCCTGTCAGGTGACTCGTACCAACTTTTCTCATTGGCCTCGTTAGGCCCAGCTGCGCCCCTGAGCCACCAGTGCCAAGCTCCGTCCCTGAGCCGCCAGCACCCTTTGGCTCCGTACTTGAGCAGTTAGTGCCGCCCAGCTCTGTACCTAAACTCATGACGCTCTTTAGCTCTGTACCTAAGCTGCTAGCACCACCCAGCTCCATACCTGAACTTGCTGCACCCTTTAGCTCTGTACCCGAGCAACTAGCAAAGCCCAGCTTCGTATCTGTGCTCGCCGCAGCCTTTATCTCTGTGCTTGAGGAGTTAGCACTGCCCCAGCTCTGTACCTGAGCTCACCGCGCTCTTTAGCTCTGTACCTGAGCAACTAGTGCCGCCCAGTTCCATACCTGAGCTCGCTGCACCCTTTAGCTCTGTATCTGAGCTCGCCATGCACTTTGGCTCCGTACCTGAGCATGTTAGCTCCATACCTGAGCCGTTAGCGCCTCGTGGCTCTGTACTTGGGCACGCCACGCCCCTTAGCTCCATACCTGAGTATTTTAGCTCTGTACCAGAGTCTTTTGTTGTTACCGATGACCCCTGCGCTTCAGTTGTTGCCACCAACCCCCGCACCACAGTCATTTGCACCTACCCCCATGCCACGGTTGTTAACATACTCAGGTATAGAGCTAAAGGGCGCGGCGTGTTGAAGTACGGAGCTACCAAGCGCTAACAGCTCAAGCATGGAGCTAACATGCTCAGGTATGGAGCTAAAGGGTGCGGCGAGCTCAGGTACAGAGCTGGGCTTCGCTTACTTCTCAGGTGCAGAGCTAAAGGGAACGACAAGCACAGATATGGAGCTGGGCTTCGCTAGATGCGCAAGTATGGAGCTTCCAGAATGTTAATTTCAGCAAATCAATATTGTATTAATATTTAAAACTGTCTAAATTTTGAAACATGATTGTCCTCATTATTGTCAGGCTTAGTGTGTGAACATGGGATTTGATGTAAAGATGGCTGAAATAACTGCATTCTCAATAGAAATGTGTTTCAGTACTGCAGGTAACAACAAATCAAGCACTGCTCTTAGTCTGTTTGTGGAATCTGTGCAGAAAACTGGCTGTTGTTGTTTATTAAATAGCGATGGCGTGAAGATGATGAAGGAATCCTCTGCTGACCACCGTTCTGACTTGTATAAAAAAGATTTTACACAGAAGAACAGCATCAAATCAAGCACCATCGTTTGCTTGAGAGAGGACTCAAGCCAATTTAAAACCTCTGAATAAACGTTCATAACTACCTGCTTATATAGGCTCTCCACTTTCATAGAACTAAGGTAAAGATTCTGAGAATGAAACCCTCATCCTATGTAGCACAATCTCATCCGTCCTATTCTGAGAAATAGGCCCTTAGACCAGGGGGCTTCTATGCAAACATTAACTTAAAAATTATAAAGCCATAAAAATAGGTAACATATGCAGTTTCAGACACTACAGATGTTTCACTGAACTAAAGGAAACCAGTACAGGATTTAATGCATTACTTCTATATAAAAGCCTAAACCTTAAAGACATCATCTGTTATAAAAGAAATGCTACATTTAATACACCACATATTTCTCCCTTTGAGACCAGAAAGGTCTCAAAAAACAAAAGAATAACACATACATTTTCCAGTTGTGACATAATAACAATTCCTCCTGCACATGCTTCCTATAGCACAACCTTAACAATGCAACAACTTTATGGAGTTCGCAACAACGTTATGGAGGATCTTTTCTTAAATGTCGATCACCCTAAACGGTATAGTATATAGTACTCAAGACCAACTTAAAAAAGGACGAATTTTGACAATTTGTGGATGATATGATTTAAGCAAATGCATATGGAAACCTCAGAAAATAAATTCAAAACAATATCCAACTTCAGGCTAGTCGACCCATTGGACCTCCAATGGACCTTTCCCTGCCTAACACCACTATCCCTAAGCATTGAGAAAAAGAAAAAAAAAACATCTGAGGTCCCGATGTACTTACCCAAGAACTGAAAATCTCATTCTCCAAATAATTAAACAAAGAAAGTGTTACAAATTGAAGTACTTCTCATTCATTAAAAAACTCAAAAACTAAGTCAAAAAATTGTCTTACTAACATTCACTACACTATATACATCCTCTATCAATATCACAGATTATAATATAATAAAACAAAATCCAATACTATGACAATACATATAAGACAAAACATAACAATATTAGGAGTCACACTTCGGCCGCTAGAGGCCAGCATTTTTGCGGCGTGGCTCTGCTCGGTGCGATCGCGCATGCGCCAACTCTTATTTGGCGTAATGCGTTTTAAATTGCCGACACCTGTTTTTGGGGCTATATAAGTGCATCTTTTAGCCCACACAGGTTGTCACATCATTGTTGTACCTGCCGTACGTGTTGTGCGTGCCGCCTTACATTTTTTTCTCCCTCAACTGGCGTTACTAATCGTGTCGTGCGTTCGCTTTGATAGGGACAGAGGTAAGCTGACGATTCGTAGATCGCCATCTATGGGCAATCAGGAGGTTGATCCAAGAAGTTCGGGCATAGAAAGTAGTGTAGGGAAAGCACTTTTAGCGTCCTAACACTGCTTTTTCCACGGCTGCCTTTTTGGGGCTTGCTTGCTCGCTGGAAGGCTCGCCCCACCTCCTCCCTCTCATGCCGTCACCCCTCATCCTATGCGATCGGGGGAAAAGGAAACATTCCCTTCACGATTGCTTGCTGAAACACCAGACCACACTGCAACAGGAACCCTCGACACTTGGTAAGGTCCCCATTGTAGGGTTCGGGGTGAGTGATGGGAGCCGGCGTGTCGTTCTGCTGGGACTAGGGCTGTGGTCAGGGAGCTGGGCTCAGAGAGGGTGCTCCTGAGCAAGTACGGTTGGCTGCAAATCTGGGGGTTCCATACTTGTGACTAGATCATTCTGTTAAGGATTGCGTAGCAACCCAACTAATATAGCATGGGATGGAACCCAAGATGCAGATAGGCAGCCAAACACGACCTAAGAAAACGTAATATTTATTAATGAAATAACTAAACATTAGCAATAACGATAATTGAAAGTAAAACCAGGTGGATGCAAGTGAGAGTCCAGGAAAGCAGCGGTAGGATGAGGTGTGTAAACCAAGGTGTGTGCGATTAAGGCGAGTGCATGGCTTCCTGAGAGCAGAGATGGATTCTTGGGAGGTGAACCAGGGTTGATGAGTCAAACAGGATGAACAGCGGGTATTCCAAAACTGAAATGAGGAAACAAAGGGTAATACTTCAGGCAACATAAATGCGGAACAAAGGCCAAACAGAAATAAACGGAGTTAGATAGTGCAATGCTAAAGCTAGGCTAGTGCTAATGGGCACAACAAGATACCTGGTGCATGGCAAGATGATCTGGTGACTCCTTGTTTTCTGCGTCTTTTAAAGCAATGTCATTAGTTGCCAGAATCAGGAACAGGTGAGGAGCCGCCCAAAGCCAAGTCTCAAGCCAATGGATTGCTGTGGAGGAAGCACATATACAAACCACACGTCACACTCAGTGAAAAGTTAACAAAAGGATGTGAACTAAGGAACCAGGGTGAAAAGTCGAACAGGGAAAAATCGAAACTTAAACCGTGACCCAGGGCCAATCCTAAAC
>JAJAGP010006652.1:0-12373 GCA_025084515.1 Ancistrus triradiatus | reverse complement strand
AGAACTCTGAGACTATCACAGAGCATGTGCATTTATACGGAGACTTGATTACACACAGGTGGATTCTATTTATCATCATCAGTCATTTAGGTCAACATTGGATCATTCAGAGATCCTCACTGAACTTCTGGAGTGAGTTTGCTGCACTGAAAGTAAAGGGGCCGAATACTTTTGCACGCCCCACTTTTCAGTTTTTTACTTCTAAAAAAAAAGTTTAAAATATCCAATAAATTTCGTTCCACTTCATGATTGTGTCCCACTTGTTGTTGATTCTTCAGAAAAAAATTACAATTTCATATCTTTATGTTTGAAGCCTGAAATGTGGCAAAAGGTTGAAAAGTTCAAGGGGCCGAATACTTTTGTAGGCACTGTATATATACGTATATATATATAAGGTTCTTAAGCAGATGCTAGATCAAATGCTGTGGTATCCTAAGTGGTTGTTAGGGTGTTGCTAGACAGTTGCTAGGTGTTTGTTATGGTATTCAAATTGGTTGCTAGGCTGTTGGTAGGTGGGTCCTTTGTGCAAATTCTACCTGTGCTTTTGTGGATGCTGATGTGGTTTAGTTGTTTGAATATGGCTCATTTCTATATGATTCAATGGTTTAGGTCACAACACTTTCTCACAGGTGGGTTCTGGTTTTAGTTACTCTAAGAACAGTTCTGGTTCAGTATCTGTTTGGATTTGGCCTCTTCTTGTGGAATTTCATTGTTCTGGGTGCAAACACTTTTCCTCCATTAATTTCTAATATGGCAAAAATTCAGGAAAAGAATTGCTGCAGAGAAACAGAGCATCCAAATAATAAAAAAAACCATACAAGTACATTTAACAACTTACCAAAAATGATGACAAACTTGAAGCAGAGGGGGAAAATAAGGGAACAAATACAAAGTGGATTTAAAGATAGTATTGGATGCTAATGAAAGCAAAGATCACACAAAACACTGCTTCTGTTGGAAGCTTGATCTGACGGTTGAATTTAGACGTCCAAAGGTCTTTAACATTCAGTTCTTCAAGTTGTGCTGGATTAAAGTGTGTAGCGAGTGCTATAAATGTAAACAGTGTCATGTTTTCGTGTTCTTTCCTTTGCAGCATGAGACCGCCTCGGTGCAGATGTTTGATCACCTGGTGAAGGAGAATAATCTGGAGAGTGTGATGAAGAATTATGGTCTTTCCCTACCCAACGATCTCACCTTCATTAAAGAGCAGATCGCAGGGCCGCTGCAGGCCTCCGACGGCAAAAATGTACCGATTTAAGTGTTTTAACTCATTTAAAGCTGAAGAGTCGCAGTAAACAGAAGTTACTTTGCTTTTCCTGTTAGTGGCCGTACAAGGGCAGGTCAGAGGAGAAATCGTTCCTGTATGATATCGTAGCGAATAAGAAGAATGGCATCGACGTAGATAAGTGGGATTACTTCGCCAGGTGAGTTGTGAGGTGTTTTTGTGGCCTTTGTGGAAAATGCATCACTCATCATCAACTATTTTCACATACTAAACAGAGACTGCCATCATCTGGGCATCCAGAACAACTTCAACTACGAGCGTTTCCTCAGGTTCGCCCGGGTGTGTGAGGTGAACGGCAAGAAACATATCTGCACCAGAGAGAAGGTACAGTCAGGTCTTTCGCTGGCTCCAGATAATAATATTGTATGTTAATTAAGCAAAACTGTCAGAAACACAACTAGCCATCTCTGGCAACCAGCAATAAACAAACTAATTTGACCCATCATCATTAATGCAGCTGTAGTTTTCTTCCACTGGTTCAATGAAACCTTCTTAGTAGTTTTTCATGCAGTTTCTTTCATTCTCTCCATCTGGGGACCGAACCCAGGACCCTCTTGCTGTGAGGCGATGGTTCTACCCAAGTGTTTGCCCCGTGTTTGAGTGGTGTTTGGCATTAATTGGATTAGGCTGTCCTAATTGCACGTGAGGAAGACAAAGACCAGAATTACCTGAAGGAAGTCAAGTCAAGTCAGATTTACTTCTATAGCGCTTTTTACAATGGAGCATTGACTCAAAGCAGCTTTACAACTTTAAATTATCTTCTAACATCGAAAGCCAATCCCAAATTAAGCAAGCCTAGGGTGACAAGGAAGTACAAGCTGCTCTCACCCTATTTCACACCCACATTGCAAAAAATGTAATAAGACAAGGTATAAGAGATAGTAGTATAGTGCTTTGGAAACCTACACATGCAACGTACAAACATCTTCAGGTAGCGTATTAGTCTGGCGGTACATGCTGTGATCCAGGTATTTACAAATGAAACCATGAAACCTGTTCTTACATGTTCAATAATAGAAATAATTAAGCATTGCAGCACCCGTCTTTCTTCATGTGAATATAAAACATGCCTTTGTTTTTCTACAGGAAGTGGGTGACTTGTATGACATGTTTTACACGCGGAACTGTCTGCACCGCCGAGCGTACCAGCACAAGGTGAGCAACGTCATCGAGATCATGTGAGTACACTCGACGTTTCTGAACATTCAAGCTTCTGTCTGGTTCGTCCTGACTCACTATCCATTATTAGACTGGCTGTTCTGTGTGAAGGTGTGTGACTGATTGAACACTCAGTTTACCAAGACAGAGATTGAGTGTGTGTGTGTGCAGGATAAATGAAGCCCTGGTGAAGGCTGATCCATATGTTGAGATCCAGGGATCATTAGGGGAAAAGTACAAGATGTCAGAGGCCATTGAAGACATGGAGGCTTACACCAAACTTACAGGTCAGCACAGCATCAGTCTATAAATCCCGTTACAGCACAGTGAGGGACCATGATTTCGAAAAGCAGGACTAAGACAAGAATACAAGACTATGTGCTTATTTTATTGTATTTGGAGAAAATATCTATTCCTATAAAGCATTGTAAATAAGAGTAATAGACTCAGCTCTTGGTTGGTTCATAATATTCTAAAATTGTAAATCCAATTTATTAAACCCTAACCCTAACCCTATGTCGTAAACGTCATAACTTCGTGTTTGGTGTGCGCGGCGGAAGAATACACAGTTACGTGGCTCGTTTTTTGATAATTACTGTGATAGGATGGGTGTTAGGATAGGATGAGTGCTTACAGTATGTTATTTACGTACAGTATGTGCGTATGTTCCGACTTACACCGAAAATCGGTTTACGACGCCACCTAGGAACGGATCTGCGTCGTACGTCGAGGACTACCTGTGTGTATATATATATATATATCACTATATATATTATATATATATCGATAAAGGGGACTGTCCCCCACCCGGTGCGAGGCCATTGCCTCCCCATCCTCTCTAATATATATATTTTTTTTTTTTTTTTTCCAAAAGTCTATTTCCCTGTAAATCTGGACATAGGATAGGAGTGGCCATTTTATTATCGTATTGAGAATCTTTGAGTAACATTTTAGACATTACAGACAAAGAGGATGGTTCGGACCTGTTTGGATGGATGGCACCATGGTAACATTACTGAATATTATGCACACTCTGGCACTAAATTCTCTTTTATAGTAAAATGTTGATGATGAAGTCAGCGGGTATCCTTACAAGCGACGGAGACTGGAATATACATCTTACTCTGAAACTAAACTGGAGTGAGAAATCTACTGCACTTTGTTACACAAAACATCTATGTTCTTATGCCTAAAATTTGTCTAAAAGACCTCATATCATGATTATAGATATTACTCTAACCCTCATAATGTGTATTCCAAAATAGATTATTTATTTTCAAAACAGATAGATATAGAATAATGAATTGGGATTAATAGGTAGAATCAGCTTATCTGATCATTGTATGTATGATACTACATTTCATTACAAATTAATAATAAGCCTGGGAATATGTTATGGGAGACAAATACAAGCATATTAAATAATCCACAGTTTATTTCTAAAAGACAGCAATAACGGAGAGGTTGGCAGATAAAAGGCAGGGATTATAGCATTTTGTGCATTTAATAAAACGTAAGACAAACAAGGAGACTTGAGCTGCATAAAAGAATGTGAGCCAAAACACAGATCCACAATACACAACTTCCTTTTAAAAATAAAGCAAATTAGAAATGAAATAATTGTACACAAGACATGTTCTTGGATCGAAAAAGATTATTTTTACAAAACAAATCAATGGAAAATGACAAGTTGGAATGTGGGTCTTACCTACAGGCCCAGACTTTTCTATAAAATAGGATTCAAATGAATGGGCATCTATCAGATTCTATCTCCGGTGTAGAATCTCTAAAACACCGCTACAGTGAAGAATATAGCAAAACGTTTCACATCTCTATTCCCCACACTATAGAGAAAGCCTGGCATGAATGATGAATGAACACCTTTTCAATTAATTCAGGTCATGTTCAAACAAACTGGTCAAATGAAACCACCTTCACCACTAAAAGAACAACAAGAGTGTTTGTACTGGCACTTTTTGGTGTTGAGCACTCCCTCAAACCAGGTACTAGGTGAACTCCTTCACTTTTGTAAAAAACCTGTGGAAGTGTTGGAAAATGTTCAGCAGAGTTCTACTGCTTTCTTGTCTATGAGGATCATTGTATCTTCATGAGACTTCTGTGGTTTGTAAGTAATGACACAATTAAGAAAATTTGAATTTTGCATGCAATGGATTGTACAATGTAAATCGTAGGTAATTCAACCAGTTGGTATAGTTTAAGTCACGTTCCAGGCTGTGCATGTTTGTGCAGGCCTTATGCTGATCAAGCAAGTTCCCGTGGACATGGTGTAAATGTGGAGGTATACAGTAACTTGCGTGCCATTCCTGTGTGATGTCTGTAACAACTTCGATCCCTGCATAGATCACATTTATGAGCAGATCCTGTACTCGTCTAACCCTGACCTTTCTGAGGCTCGTACCATCCTGCAGAACGTCACCTGCAGACGCCTGTACAAGTGTGTGGGACAGACTACACCCGAAAGTCACCTGGACATCTCACAGGTCAGAACTCACTACCTGAAAATACCATTAATAAGCTAAGTACCACTAATAATACCATTAATGAGCTTAATAAGCAGTCTTTTAACTGAGCATGATGTAAAACTTAAAAATGCAAAAAGAAAAAAAAAATAAATAAATATGAAATAAATGCAGTGGTTGGTAACCCTTGTTGACCCAAAGTTTGTTAACCCTGTAGAATGTTCTGTATTTCCACATCAGTACGACCTAAAACATGATCAGATTTTCACACAAGTAGATAAAGAACTACAGTGAGACAAACATATTATACTTGGTCATTTATTTATTGAGGAAAATGATCCAATATTACATATCTGTGAGTGGCAAAATATGTATACTTCTAAAAACCGCAGTTAATTTGAAATTAGAGGTATGTGTTTTCAGTCAAGGTGATGACAGTCAGGTGTGAGTGAACACCCAGTCATGTGTAAAGTGATGGGATCTATCGAACTATGATCTTTCCAGCACATATTGAATCACGGCACGGACCTCAGAAAAAGAGTTGTTGATGCTCATCAGGCTTTAAAAGGTTACAGAATGATCTCTAAATAGTTTGGATCCCACCAATACACAGACAGATTGTGTACAAATAGAGGAAATTCAATAACACTGATTCCCTCCCCAGGAGTGGTCGACCAACAAAGATCACTCCAAGAACAAGCTGTTTAATAGACCACAAGGTCACGAAGGAACCCAGGGTAACTTCCAAGCAACTAATCCAGGAAAGTTGAATCAGTTCACCTGGATATAAGGTTTTTGTGGGAGAAACTTTTTGTCACTCATCTAAGTGACTTCAGTCTCAGCTAGTTGGAATCTTTCCCAAGCTTATATACACCACATTTGCATGATGGCCAATACCAGTGCATATGCATAACAATGGGACCAGTGATCAGTTTAATATGCAAATTGCTATGCCCAATAATTACCTATTCACAAAGACTAGGGAATAGCTGCAATCATGGCGTTTTAAGACAGTGAGAGGTGTACTCTGAGGCCCCCTCCTCAGATCAGGGATGGGCGTTCCCTCTTCACATAGATGGCCTCTTTGACTCCCTGTTCAAACCAGCGTTCCTCCCTATCAAGGATGTGCACCTCTTCATCCTTGAATGAGTGGCCACTGGCCTGTAGATGGGTATTAACCACAGAGTACTGGCCTGATGAGGTCGCTCTTCTACGTTGTGCCATCCGTTTCACCAGTGACTGTTTGGTTTCCCCAATGTATACTATATTACTCGATTTGTGCCAGGGGACCAGATCCTTGGGATGGACCTGTTTGTGGCATAGTGTGTTTCAGGGTTTGAAAGCAACCGAGACGAGGTGTTTGAAAAATATGTTCCTCAGGAAAATATCAGGACATCTACCCATGAACTGAATCGTAGGAGAATGTGGGTCATCAAGTAAGACAACAACCTTAAGCACAGAAGCCATTATACCAAAAAATGGTTAAAGAAAAATAAAGTTAATGTTTTGGAATGGCCAACTCAAAGTCCTCACCTTAATCCAATGGAAATGCTTATGTGAGGGAACCCATCAAGGTCCAAGAATTGAAGTTGTTCTTTATGGAGGAACTACATTTCCACGAACTGTTTGGATTTGCAATCTTATTAATTTTTGGAAGAATTAGTTAGATATTTAATGGATTTTTTGTTGAATGATGGACATGTCAGGAACAAATTATCCATTAGTTATTTCTCTTTAAGGCAGTCTTGACAGAGTGGGGTCAAGAGGTGTCCAAGTGCAAACCCAACAGCACCGAGGTCGACCTGCTGCCTGATGACTTTGTAGTCAATGTAAGGAAGGAGCAAGGCATTCCCATTCCAGCTGTTTAATGTTATAGCTGAATAAATCAGCATTGAAAGTACAACACTGTACAGCACATCACATGTAAAGTTGGCTGTTTCTGATTTGGCAGGTGGTTCACATGAACTATGGCATGAAGAAGAAAAACCCCGTCAACAACGTCTACTTCTACTGCAAAGGCACCCCACAGAAAGCCATCAAGATCCGCAAGAACCAGGTACTCATTACATACACTATTGACCCAATGTTTGAGGACACCACAAAAAATTACATCTGGAAACACTAAATTAGTTTGGAGTTGTTTCCCTTTGCTTTGACCACAGCCTGCAGTCTTCTGAGAAGGAATGTCAATGGATTTTGGACATGATTGTGAGGTCAAGCACTGATTTTGGACAATAACAAAGCTCTCAGATGATAATTCATCTCAAAGGAGTCTGATGGGGTTAATGTCAGGGCTCTGTGCAAGTCAGCCAAGTTCTCCATCAAAGTTGGAAAACCTTTACAGATAGTGGGTTAGGGGATTAAAAAACCTTATGTATTAAGTCGGGAGTTTGCATAATGGTACTTTATTGCAAGCTGAGTATAATATAAGACACTCCTCAAAATTGAAATCGCAAAAAGGAAATCACAGGATCGATTGACATGTTAATGATATGTGAATGATAAAGAAATGGAAACAAAATATTCAAAACACCTTTACAGAGGAATTGCATCCCACATCACTGAGGGAACTTTGCTTTCAATCTGGCTTTAATGCCCCCCACATGCCACAGATTGGAACCAGGAGCTTGAAAATTTAACCATTTGCAGATCCTAGTGACACGCACTACTTCCTTCATATATATAAGCTTCCTTTTTGATTTTGGAATTTTAACATTGAGGAGTGTGTAATCCTTGAACGCTGATGGGTGTGTTTGGTTCCTGCAGGTATCCAAAATGCTGCCAGATATATTTGCTGAGCAGCTCATCAGAGTGTATTGCAAAAAAACAGACGAGAAGAGTCTGATGGCTGCAAAGAAATACTTTGTGCAGTGGTGCATGAAAAGAAACTTCTCGAAACCTCAGGTAACACTGTAGTGTTTACAGTGCATTCCATGCAATTTCATTTTTTGTAGAGGTTCACATCACATCAAGATCATATCACATGCCAAATTTAAAAGGTTGGACGCCCCTGGAAAACTGTGTGCTTTTTATTCGTTTATTTTCTAAATAAAGTTAACACAGCCTCTGCAGGGAGCAACCATAATTAGTGTAATTGGAATATGACAGAAGTACTTACCACAGTAACATTACTATTCTAAATTTGTATGATTTGTTTCCATCTATTCTTCAGTCCTTCTGTAATATCAGGCCTGAATTGAGACCTGTATACTGAACTAAAACATAAACCGCAAGCTGAACTCAAAGATCTAAGACTTTGTCTATGTACACAAAAGGCCTTTTCTCTCAAATATTGTTCAAAAATTTGTCTAAATCTGGGGGGGGCCTGACCACCATTTGCCTCACACAGTGCAACACATCTCTTTCGCATAGAGTTGATCAGGTTGTTGATTGTGGCCTGTGGAATGTTGGTCCACTCCTCTTCAATGGTTGTGCAAAGTTGCTGGATATTGGCAGGAACTGGAAGACGCTGTCGTATACGCTGGTCCAGAGCATCCCAAACATGCTCGATGGGTGACATGTCCGGTGAGTATGCTGGCCATGCAAGAACTGGGATGTTTTCAGCTTCCGGGAATTGTGTACAGATCCTTGGAGGCATGGATCTGTACACAATCAATCATGCCATCAATAAAATGCACCTGTGTTTGTTGTCCATAACATACGCCTGCCCATACCATAACCCCACTGCCAGCATGGACCACTCGATTCACAACTTTGGCATCTGCCATCTGCCCCGTTCAGTGAAAACCGGGATCCATGAAGAGAACACCTCTCTGATGTACCAGACGCCATCGAATGTGAGCATTTGCCCACTCAAGTCAGTTACGACGACGGACTGCAGTCAGGTGGAGACCCAGATGAGGATGACGAGCATCCAGATGAGCTTCCCTGAGACAGTTTTCTGGCAGTTTGTGCAGAAATTCTTTGGTTATACAAAGAAACTGTCTGGGTGGCTGGTCTCAGATGATCTTGGAGGTGAAGATTCTGGATGTGGAGGAACTGGGCTGGTGTGATTACATGTGATCTGCGGTTGTGAGGCTGGTTGGATGTACTGCCGAATTCTCTGAAACACCTTTGGAGACCTCTTATGGTAGAGAAATGAACATTCAATTCACAGGCAGCAGCTCCGGTGGACATTCCTGCAGTCAGCACGCCAATTGCACGCTCAATCAAAACTTGCGTCATCTGTGGCATTGTGCTGTGTGATAAAACTGCACATTTTAGAGTGGCCTTTTATTGTGGCCAGCCTAAGGCACACCTGTGCAATAATCATGCTGTCTAATCAGCATCTTGATATGCCACACCTGTGAGGTGGATGGATTATCTCGGCAAAGGAGAAGTGCTCACTAGCTAAGTTTTAGACAAATTTGTGAACAATATTTGAGAGAAAAGGGCCTTTTGTGTACACACACAAAGTTTTTGAATTTGAGTTCAGCTCCTGAAAAATGGGAGCAAAAACAAAAGTGTTGCGTTTATATTTTTGTTCAGTATACATTGTCCATTTCCCCCAGTTCTTTACAAATGCAATCCTTCTTAAATTAATTAACAAAATATTTCCCCATTTTCCATTTCATAAATTACATCTGTAATTTACATCTGTCTGATCATCTACAGCTGGTTTCTCCTATTGCAGCCATTTCATGACCAGTGCTTAATTGCTAGCTGCCATTAGAGTGACTAATTATTACTGTATTTATTTATAGATCCTAGTGCCAGTTCTGTGTTCTTGGTGATGTTCTGTCCCATCCTCATAGAATATGTGTAGTCTAGATGGGCAAAGAGTTGGAATGTCATTTTCTTCTCCTTCAACTCTTAAAAATATTCCGTTCTTTGGTCAATTTTTTAAACAACTTCCGGTTGTTTAATACTCTCCTTTTGTGAGCTTTGTATTGTCTAGGATCCACTGGTGTGGTTTGGTTGGCCATCTTGTCTCTGAGCTAATAGACCCTCTGCTGTTTGGGCTTTTTATTCATTTCCAGAAGCCTCTTCAATGCCTTTAATGCATTGTTGCCGTCGTTATATTATTATTGTATTCAACGTTAAGTAAGTTATTTGAGTATTAAAGGAGCAACTAAAAACTTTATCAGAGCAGTTGTGAGACTGATGACAACTGTGTACAGTTTTAAAGATACCGGAACAAACGAGACAGAAGATTTGCACAGTTTTCACTTTTCCATAAGATCTGCTAGTGTTTTTTTATAAGATCTTAGATTTTAATTGATCTGTTAGGTGTTTCATAGAATAAATTTAAGATTGTTTGAAACTTTCTGTTATGCACAGAAAAACAATTTCCTTAAACAGTGGATCAACCTGATACTTAGATATTATAGAAAGTCTGTATGTGTGTGTTTATAGGATAGTGATGTCATTGCACCAGAGCTCACTCCTCTAAAGCTTGACTGGAACGATAAAGATGCTGATGAAGAGGGAGCTGAGAAAAGGTCTGAGAAAAAGGCTGTACAAAAACAACTCTTCAAGTGACAACTAGAGCTAAGTTGTGCAGAGGGTGAATAAATGCACATTTTGTGTCTATAGGTCGTGCACAGTTGGGTTAATTGTAACATCACAAATTTGAGTTGTTATCTGGGTTTTATTTTTCTTTGTAATATTACTGTGCTTTTTTATCTGCTTGTGATTGGGTGGCAGTAATCACCTTTTTAATTACTTACTACTTATCATGTTATTCCTAAAAGAGTTAATTTCGTCAAATTATGTTTTGCTGATTTTGAAAAACAAAGAATTGACAAAGCATGTAAAAGGCTTTCAGGTGGTACAGCAACAATTTGCTAGCCCATCACCACAGCAACCTGAGTTTGAGACCCATTGGTGACTTCTGACAGGTTGGATGTCACATAGATGCATGATTGACCGGGTCTTAGAAGGGCACAATATGGTGCCCAATCCAGGGCATACATTATTCACTGTGTGGGCTGAAAATCTTGAGTTAATTGAATTGATGCACTGTAGTGTTAAAGTTATGTTTTTGTTGTGTACATGGTTGATGGTGATGGTGTAATGGGAATGGCTGTATGTGATCAAGGGGGGAAAAATAAACCAGACCAGTGCAATGGCAAACTCGTGTTTTGTATTTTTCTTTTTGCTCTGTCATACCATGACTATGGCAGCAGATGTCGCACTGTTCCAACGTAAGAGTGCTACAGTCAGATTAATGATCGTTGACTATCTCACAACGTAACTGATGCATATTCTCGTTTATGTTTTACTATATACTTTGTTCACCAGTGTTTATTTAAAAGATACTGCTACGTCAGATGAAAAATAAATGCTGACAGATTTTAGTCATTCATCAACATGAGGTTGATTAGATTTTTTTTTTTATAACATTGTCCTTGGTTCCATCAAGTGTGCCAATATTTTTGGAGCTGCCTGCATATAGTGATGCACCAGACACACATACCAAATTGTATTCTAGTGTAACAAATAGCGTCAAAATTATGTGTAATACTAACCCTAGATATATCATATCTTTAGCATGTTTGGAAAAAGAAGATTGCAAGTGTGCATTCACCATATCCGGCAAATCTGGAATTATTATTACATATTACCTTTTTAAAATTATTTTCACATTCAATAATAAAAATGGATAAATGGATGTTGTTGTTTATATTCAGGTGACTTTATGAGGTGATTCTGATTGAGTTTGAGAGAAGAAAGGAAACAGAATCATCGCCATCATTTAGTTTCAAAAGTAACATTGCCTTAGTTTGACTAATAATAATAATAATAATAATTTTAGACTATATGTTATTTACTATTTTACAAAACATGATAAAATATATGTATTCATATATAATGTATAATGAATGATAATGAATGTAAAGTGAATTACAACCTAAATGAAGTTTTTCCTTTTTCATTTTAATCTGGTCTCAGTCTCGGCCACTCCCAATCTTGGTCTTAACTCGGACTTGATTACTAAAAGTGTTGGACTTGACTCTGACTTGATGTGTCCCGATCTTGGTTTGACTCAGGCTCGAATACTAAAGGTCCTGGTCTTGACTCAACACTACAACACAAGGTAGAAGGATACATGTTCTGCCTGTGAGTCTGACTAACCTTAATTAACTAAACAGAACAACTTCTAAAGATCTACAAACCCAGCTATGGTGGTTAATCAGATCAGCACACTCATCTGTGTCCCGTGCTCTCCGGGTTAGACACCAAACCCTCAGTGACTATGACCAGGAGAACCTGAAACATGACAAAGCTCTCACATTGTGTGTGAACAATAAATGATGGCACTGTAGGAAACTGCAGGTGGTGCAAACAAGAGAAACACTTTATTGTGATATTTATGCATGTGTTTAGAATTGATTTCCATTCATGCGCAAATCCAGACTTAGCATAAAAACAAGTCACATGAAATGCCTGCTTCTTCACGGTTTTCTTCATTTTTTTATAATTTGCCATTTTATACCAAAAACAAAAC
>JAJAGP010006651.1:0-19511 GCA_025084515.1 Ancistrus triradiatus | reverse complement strand
TGGTTTTGAGAGCTCATTCATTCATTCATTCAAAGGTCGAGAAAACTACTCGGAATTCACTATTCAGAACTAGACTGATCAAGGTTGTTGTTTCTTTTTCCTGGTTTCCAGATCGGCCAGTGAATTATTTATATTTATCATTAATCGATTTGGTGGTGCCCCGTATTTCTTAATTAATTAATATATATATATTTTAATTAACAAAGTTTAATTAAAAATTAATCCAATTAAAGTGTAGTCTTAGTTTGCTACACAACAGCATCCCACAGTTATAGGATTACATACACTTAGGATTACATACATTTCACTTACTATGCAGTAGGATTAAATAATAAGACATTAAAATTTATTCCACAAGGTAAAATCATCGTAAGGACTTAGGTAGTATAGGCGAAGTGTTTTTTGCGCTGTTCTATTCTTCCAGCTCGCAGCTCCTCTTCGCCTGCCTGCTTCCCGTTCTCCCGGTGCTGCTTGCTCGAACTGCGGCTCCGCTCGTCTCTCTCCCCGCTCTGCTTGTGTGTGGAGCTGCTGACTCGGCCTGGGTGTGCACGTGTGCGCGCAGCCTGAGTATGCGTGTGTGCATGCGGCTCTGACGTAAGCAAAGAGGGATTTCCCTCCGCCTTCCTTTCGTTCCCCCTCTTTACTTCAAGGGCGCTGTTACGTCTCTGCGTGTGTGTACGCAGCTCGCATATTCGCTGCTTTTGTACACACACACGGAGACTCTCATTGTTTCTGTTATTTATTCATTTGTATTTATTTATTTAGTTTAATTTGTTTAAGTTGATTTCAGTTCAATAAAACCATCTGGAGCTAACTGCACTTGGGTCCCATCCTTTTTATTTAGTTTTTGGGGTTCGTCATTTTTTCTAAATGGCGCACCCCCCTGACAGATGTCGTTCAGATAAAAAGGTCTTTCTCTTCTGGAACAGTGTTATTTCTTCTGTAAACATTGTAGATAAATTATCTTACTGTTTTCAGTGTTTTCCACCCGTTAAGCGTACCTGGTAATTAAGAGTTCATGCAAACAGCTTAAAACAGTTGAAACGCTTTTCTGCCAAAGTCCAAAAATGTTGTTTCAGATGCTCGAGGGCAAAACGACATGAAGTCAATCAGACGAAAAGGTCTTTCTCTTTTGGAACAGTGCAAGAACATGTAAAGATGCAAGAGTTTTAAAATTATATATATATATATATATATATATATATATATATATATATATATATATTTTTTTTTTTTTTTTTTTTGAACCATTGTAGATAAATTATCGTACTGTTTTCAATAATGAAAAATGACTGGTAATGAAAGTTGTTTATATCTCATTTTTCTGTTTTTCTTCACATGTAAAAATGTATTGTTTTGTTTTGAAACATTGTAGTTACAGTGGGCAAAAAAAGTATTTAGTCAGCCACTGATTGTGCAAGTTCTCCTACTTCGAAAGATGAGAGAGGTCTGTAATTTTCATCACAGCTACAATTGAGATTACACTATGAGAGACAAAATGAGAAAAAATCCTTTGAATCACACCTTCGTTATCTGTATAAAAGACAACTGTCCACAGCCTCAACAAGTCAGACTCCAAACTCAACCATGGCCAAGACCAAAGAGCTGTCGAATGACACCAGGAAGAAAATTGTAGACCTGCACCAGGCTGGGAAGAGTGAATCTACAAAAGCAGGTTGGTGTGAATAAATCAACAGTGGGAGCAATTGTAAGAACATGGAAGACATACAAGACCCTTGATAATCTCCATCGATCTGGGGCCCCACGCAAGATCTCATCCTGTGGGGTCAAAATGATAATCAGAACGGTGAGCAAAAATCCCAGAGCTACACAGAGAGACCTGATGAATGACCTGCAGAGAACTGGGACCAAAGAAACAAAGATTACCATCAGTAACACACTACTAAAAGAGGGACTCAGATCCTGCAGTGCCAGGCGTGTCCCCCTGATTAAACCAGTACATGTCCAGGCCCGTCTGAAGTTTGCCAGAGAGCATATCATGTGGTCAGATGAAATGAAAATATAACTTTTTCTTTAAGACTCGTGTTTGGAGTTAGAAAAATGCTGAGTTGCATCCCAAGAACCCACCTACCGTGAAGCATGTGGACAGGACGACTTATCCATGTTAAAGGAAGAATGAACGGGGCCATGTATCGTGAGATTTTAAGCCAAAACCTCCTTCCATCAGTGAGAGCATCGAAGATGGAACGTGGGTGGGTCTTCCAGCATGGCAATGACCCCAAACACACTGCTCAGGCAATGAAAGAGTGGCTCCGTAAAAAGCGTTTCAAGGTCCTGGAGTGGCCTAGCTAGTCTCAAGACCTCAAACCCATAGAAAATCTTTTGAGGGAGTTGAAAGTCTGTGTTGCCAAGTGACAGCCCCAAAACATCACTGCTCTAGAGGAGATCTGCATTGAGGAATGGGCCAAAACACCAGCTACAGTGTGTGCAAACCTGGTGAAGACCTGGTGAAGGTGATGTTACAAAGTATTGAGTTGTTATTGATCAAATACTTTTTTCCCACCATAATTTAGAATTAAATACTTTTACAATCCTACATTGTGATTTCCTGACTTTTTCTCATTTTGTCTCTCTTCAAGTGTACCTATGATTAAAAATTACTCTCATCTTTCTAAGTAGGAGAACTTGCACAATAACGGTTGCCAGGCACTCGGAATATACTCCTCCATGGCCTCTCTTATGCCCCAGGAGAGCTGGTATAGTCGATCAGTGGGCAAGGAGGCACCCGGGAGGAGGTCAATGCTGCAATCATAAGGCCGGTGGGGCGGCAGCTCCCGGGTGTGGTCCTTGTTAAAGACACGGCCGAGGTCGTGATGGCACTGGGGGACGATGGAGAGGTCTGCAGGGTCTTCAGGCTGAGAAGTGCGTTGGAGGACCTTGGATGTGGGCACGGCATGGGTCAGGCAGTCCAGATGGCAGGACTCACTCCAGGTAGTGATATGATTCTGCTTTCAGTCGATGGTGGGGCTGTGTGTGACCAGCCAGGGGTGGCCAAGGACCAATAGGGTCCTGGGTGAACGGATCACTGCGAAGGAGATGTTTTCCCAATGATTCCAAGATATGATGAGGGGAATGTGGGACGTGCGGTGGGTGATCCTGGCCAACAACCTGCCAAAATGCTGTTTTCAGATGCTGTAAAACAACAGGACAATGTACAGATGCAGTTTTGTGTAAGTCATTCAGATGAAAAAGTCTTTCATCAAAACAACACGAAGTCAATCAGACGAAAAGGTGTTTCTCTCATCTCATTTTTCTGTTTTTCTTTACATGTAAAGATGTAAGAGTTTTAAAATGTATTTTTTTTGTTTTGAAACATTGTAATTACATTTTCTTACTGTTTTCAATGTTTTCAGCCTGTTAAGCTTCCCTGATAATTAAGAGTTTATGCAAGCACCTTGAAGCAGTGAAAACTTCTGTTTCAGATGCTGGAGGACAAAACGAAATGAAGTCATTCATACGAAAAGGTCTTTCTCTTCTGTAACAGTGCAAGAACGTGTTGCAAGTTGTTTATATCTCATGTTTCTGTTTTTCTTCAAATGTAAAGATGTAAGAGTTTAAAAATAATTTTTTTTTTTTAAACATTGTACATAAATTCAATGTTTTCAGCCCATTAAGCATCCCTGGTAATTAAGAGTTCATGCAAATAGCTTAAAGCAGTGAAAAAGCGTCTTTGCTACACTAAGTCCAAAAATATTGTTTGAGATGGTGGAGGAGTTCATGCAAACAGCTTAAAGCGGTAAAAACACATCTCTGCCACATCCAAAAACGTTGTAGCCCTATGTCAAAAACTGACTGAGTTATGATTCATTCACTTTTGGCCCCATTCATTTCCTATGTGAAAATTTGGGACTTTGCGGGGCCCCTGTGGGGCTCCCAAAGTCTGACCGGAAAGCCCTATACAAGCTGACCGGATGCAATGACGCTGAAAAGGGGTTGATAAATTGAAAGCTGTGGGAGTTGAAAGCCTGACAAAAACGTGGAATAATAAAAAGAAGAAGAAGAACTACAGAGGTGCATTTACTGAAGAAAATGTGAGTGTGATTGCCACTCTGCAATGACTGACCCTTAGTGTACCTCATGGGCCCAAAGGCATCATGTCCCCCAAGGGTGCCCCTAGGACCAAGCGTGCCGAAGTTCGGGGCTGTAGGTCGAAAACTGACTGAGTTACGATCATTGGCCCGCCAGTGGCCCAGTGCCCAGCCGGGGTCCTCTAGGGCGCCAAAGTCAGGGTTGTATTTTAAAAACAGACTGAATTACAGTCATTGACACACCATCGGCATCTCATGTCAGCTCAGATTGCACCCGGAACCAAGCCTGCCAAATATTGTGGCCGTAGGTCGAAAACTGAATGAGTTACGTGCATTGGCCACCACAGGGGTCCCAGTGCCCACCCGGGGTCCATAGGTGCCCCATGGGCATCACATGTCACCTCAGATTGCACCCGGGATCAAGCTTGCCGAATGTCGTAGCCATAGATCGACAACTGACTGAGTTATGATTCATTAACTTTTGGCCCATTCATTTCCTATGGGAAAAATCGGACATTGCAAGGCCCCTGCGGGGCCCCCCAAAGTCTGACCGGAGGGCCCTATACAAGCACACCATTCCCGACCTGACCCAACGCAATGGGGCTGGAACGGGGTCGATATCTCGAAAGCTGCGGCAGTTGAAAACCAGACAAAAACGTGGAATAATAATAATAATAATAATAACAACAGGAATAATAATAATAACTAGAGAGGTGCATTTCCTGAAGAAAATGCGAGTGTGATTGCCACTCTGCAATGGCCGACCCTTAGTGTACCTCATGGACCCAAAGGTAATTAAGTCACCGCAGATGGCACCAGGGACCAAGCGTGCCGAATTTCATGGCCGTATGTTGAAAACTGACTGGGTTACCACCATTAGCCTGCCAGCAAACCCAGTGCCCAGCAGGGGTCCAGAGGGGTCCCATGAGCATCACGTCACCTCAGATTGCACCCAGGACTAAGCCTGCCGAGTTTTGTGGCCCTATGTCAAAAACTGACTGAGTTATGATTTGTTAATTGTTGGCCCATTCATTTATTATGGGAGAATTTGGGATTTGCGGGGCACCTGCGGGGCACCCCAAAGTCCGACCGGAGAGCCCTATACAAGCACACCATTCCGACCGAACCGGACACGATGCCGCTGGAACGGGGTCAATATCTTGAAAGTTGCAGCAGTTGAAATCCGGACAAAAACGTAAAATAAAAATAATAATAACTAGAGAGGTGCATTTTCTGAAGAAAATGCGAGTGTGATTGCCACTCTGCAAACGGTCGACCGTCACATATCATCTCAAATTGCACCCAGGACCGAGCCTGCTGAATTTTGTGGCTGAGAACTGACTGAGTTAGAGTCATTGGCCACCCCAGGGGCCCCAGTGCCCACCCGGGGTCCATAGATGCCCCATGGGCATCACGTCACCTCAGATTGCAACCGGGATCAAGCTTGCCGAATGTCGTGGTCGTAGATCGAAAACTGACTGAGTTATGATTCATTAACTTTTGGCCCATTCATTTCCCATGGGAAAATTCAGACTTTGCAAGGCCCCTGCGGGGCTCCCCAAAGTCTGACCGGAGGGCCTTATACAAGCACACCATTCCCGACCTGACCCAACGCAATGGCGCTGGAACACGGTCGATATCTTGAAAGCTGCGGCAGTTGAAAACCGGACAAAAACGTGGAATAATAATAATTATAATAACTAGAGAGGTGCATTTCCTGAAGAAAATGCGAGTGTGGTTGCCACTCTGCAATGGCCCCATGGGCATCACATGTCACCTCAGATTGCACCCGGGACCAAGCTTGCCAAATTTCGTGGCCGTAGGTCAAAAACTGACTGAGTTACAGTCATTGGCCCACCCAGGGGCCCAAGTGCCCACCCGGGGTCCATAGGTGCTCAATGGGCATCACATATCACCTCAGATTGCACCCGGGATCAAGCTTGCCAAATTTCGTAGCCGTAGGTCGAAAACTGTCTGAGTTGCAGTCATTGGCCCACCCAGGGGCCCCAGTGCCCACCCAGGGTCCGCATGGGCCCCATGGGCATCACATAACACCTCAGATTGCACCCGGGATCAAGCTTGCTGAATTTCGTGGCCGTAGGTCGAAAACTGTCTAAGTTGCAGTCATTGGCTCACCCAGGGGCCCCAGTGCCCACCCGAGGTCCTCATGGGACCCATGGGCATCACATATCACCTCAGATTGCACCCGGGACCAAGCTTGCCGAATTTCGTGGCCGTAGGTCGAAAACTGTCTGAGTTAGTTCATTTGTCAAGTCAAGTCAAGTCAGATTTATTATATAGCGCGCTTTCTACAATGGAGCATCGGGCTCTCAAAGCAACTTTACAAGTTTACACATTATCTCCTAATACACTACGTCCAATCCCAATTGAGCAAGCCTAGGGCGACAGTGGCAAGGAAAAACTCCCTAGTTCTAGGAAGAAACCTTGGGAGGACCAAGACTCTCAAAAAGGGACCCCAACTATCCTTGGGGCGCCGTAAGATGATAAATCTAAGAGCGAACGAAAGGCGACTAGCATGACTGTATCCAGGAGGTGAGGCTTCATTTATGCTAACTAAATATTCATCAGTGATCATTTCATTTACAATCACTGCTTTGTTTGTAAGTGATCTAATGTTAAGTAATCCTAGCTTTAGTCTAATGTTGTTATTTCTTTGGCAGCTATCTGTGTTTATACTAATGAGGTTATTGAAACAGACTTTTTGAGAGCGTTTACGTTTAGGGTAGATGCGGGTAACAGACACAGTTTCAGTAACGTGAGTTCTGCGTGACGGTGCATGGCTACCAGCAGACAGTTGGTTAAGCCGGTCTGTCTGCTGCCTGACCCCTACTCTGGATAGTCAGCCCTTAACCAATCGGGCCATAAGACTATGGACAATGTTGCAGGAGATGAGAGCAGAACCCTCCCGAGTGGGATGGACACCGGCCCATCCTAAAAGGCCAGGCTTACCCTCAAAGGCTGTCCAGTTGTCTATATAGCCCACGTTGTTTTCAGAGCACCACTTGGACAGTCAGCAGTTCAGCGACCATAACCTGCTGTAGGCTTGGTCACCTCGCCGCATTGGGATGGGGCCAGAGCACACTACAGCATCGGACATCGCCTTCGCCACGCTAACCACCTCTACAAAATTAGCCTTAGTAACCTCTGTCTGACGAAGGAGTATATCATTAGCCCCTACATGAATAACTATCCTAGAGAATCTGCAGCTCTCGAGTTCACTAAGACTCGTTCAATGTTCCGCACTCTGGCTCCGGGATACAGAGAACTCTAGCTGCTGGTGTCCCTAAAGGGGTAGCAAGTTTCACGTGTTGTAAAATAGAGTCACCTATGACCAGAGCTCTTTCAACAGGCTGCTCAGTGGGTGTTTCACTGAGGAGGGCAAATCTGTTGGACACGTGAACAGTTAGAGTGGTGCTCTCGTGGACTTACGACTACGTCGCCGAACCGTCACCCACTTGCCCTGCTGCGAGGATTCTGCCGGGGCTCTAACTTCGCCTTTGGCATCCAGATCTGCTAAGCTAGGAGCTGAGCTAGCCTTCTCTAATGTCTGGATGCGCGCCTCTAAAACTACAATCTTCTCCGTCAGACTGGCTACAAGCCTACACCTATCACAAGTAAAATTTACACTAATGATGAAGGTAGAATAGCTAAACATGCCACACTCGGCACAGGGAACAAGCACAGCAGAAGCCATGTTAGTACAATTAATGAATTAAAGGTACTTAGCTTTGGGTGGTGTTGTGGGGTCCCGAGTGAAGATATGGTTCAGCTGCAGCCGATGGTCCAATGCAATGCTCGATTAAAGCGTTAATACAAGTTAAGTAAACACAAAACGTCACAAAAAACTACGTCTCAGAAAGAAAGTGGGAAAAGACTGTAAAAAGTTATAAAAACACACACTACTGCAAAAGAAGACGCAACTCTGGTTATTAGCTAATAGCTAACTACTGCGAACACAAGCCGGTATACCTGTAAAGTTACTAAATAACGATTAGCGGCAAAAATATATATTCCGCTGGTACGAGAATAAAATGATTAAGATGTTGTAAAAACCTACTTTATATACACAATTATATATGATACAGATGCGATCGGGAATTAAAATACATCAAAGGTAATAAGCTGCTAGCAGCTACGAAATGGCGTGCGTCCTCTGTGCAACCGCGGATCAGTCTGGGTTTGAAAACATTGGCCCTCCGAGGGGCCCCAGTGTCCACCCGTTGTCCATAGGGTCCCCATGGGCATCACAAAACACCTCAGATTGCACCCGGGATCAAGCTTGCGGAATTTCGTGGCCGTAAATCGAAAACTGACTGAGTTAGTCATTGGCCCACCCAGGGGCCCCAGTGCCCACCCGGGGTCCATAGAGGCCTCATGGGCATCACAGAACACCTCAGATTGCACCCGGGATCAAGCATGCCGAATTACGTGGCCGTAGGTCGAAAACTGACTGAGTTACAGTCATTGGCCCACCCAGGGGCCCCAGTGCCCACCCGGGGTCCTCATGGACGCCATGGGCATGACATATCACCTCAGATTGCACCCGGGATCAAGCTTGCCAAATTTCGTGGCCGTAGGTCAAAAACTGACTGAGTTACAGTCATAGGCCCACCTAGGGGCCCCAGTGCCCACCCGGGGTCCATACGGGCCCAATGGGCATCACATATCACCTCAGATTGCACCCGGGACCAAGCCTGCCGAATTACGTGGCCGTAGGTCGAAAACTGACTGAGTTACAGTCATTGGCCCACCCAGGGGCCCTAGTGCCCACCCAGGGTCTACAGGGGCCCCATGGCCATCACATATCACCTCAGATTGCACCCGGGACCAAGCTTGCCGAATTTCATGGCCCCATGTCAAAAACTGGCTGAGTTATGATTCATTAACTTTTGGCCCATTCATTTCCTATGGGAAATGGGAAAAATGGGAAAAAAAACGGAGAGCCCTATACAGGCACAGACCCAACGCAATGTCGCTGGAATGGGGTCGATATCTCGAAAGCTGCGGCAGTTGAAATCCGGACAAAAACGAGGATTAATAATAATAATAATAATAATAATAATAACTAGAGAGATGCATTTCCTGAAGAAAATGCGATTGTGATTGCCGCTCTGCAATGGCCGACCCTTAGTGTACCTCATGGGCCCAAAGGTCATCTCGTCACCTCAGATTGCACCCGGGACCAAGCCTACCGAATGTCGTGGCCATAGATTGAAAACTGACTGAGTTACAGTCATTGGTCCGGCTAGGGGCCCCAGTGCCCATCCAGGGTCCATAGGGGCCCCATGGGCATCACATGTCACCTCAGATTGCACCCGGGACCAAGCTTGCCGAATTTCATGGCCGTAGGTCGAAAACTGACTGAGTTACAGTCATTGGCCCACCTAGGGGCCCCAGTGCCCAGCCGGGGTCCTCATGGGCCCCATGGGCATGACAAGTCACGTGAGATTGCACCTGGGCCCAATGACAGTCAGTTTTCGACCTACGGCCACAAAATTCAGCAAGCTTGGTCCCGGTTGCAATCTGACGTGAATTGTGATGCCCATGGGGCCCTATGAGGACCATGGCTGGGCACTGGGGCTCCTAAAGAGGCCTAATGACCGTAACTCAGGAAGTTTACTACATACATACTCGGTCCCTGATGCACGTCGCCAAGGACACGCACCGCCGCAGCACACTCGCAGTTTCTGCAGGAATGTTCTTCGTATTATTATTATTAGTGTGTTGCGCAAGCAACACACTATTGTTCTTCGTATTATTATTATTTTTATTTTTATTAGTGTGTTGCGCAAGCAACACACTATTATTCTTCGATTTTTAGTTTTCCACCTGATTTTCGGTACTGCCGTAACTCGGTCAATTATTGAGCTACAACACGAAACTCGGCATGCTCGGACCTGGGTTCACCAACAACCCTCAGGTCAACTTTTGCACAGATTGCAGTCTTTGAACACTTTCTATCACTTTTACAAAATCACTCCATTCATTCTCTATGGCCACTAGCTAGAGTGCACACTCTAGCCTTGAATGAAAATCCATTAATGCAGTTTTTCATTGAACAAACGTGTCTAAAACCCTGATACTTTCATCTAAAAACTCCATTTAAGATGCAAATGGTAGAGATACTTCCCCTTAATAACTGATCAAAAGATGGCATTGCTAAACAAACTACTTTTCGAGTTATGACGATTTGTTCGAGACTAGGGACTGAAACTTCCTTCATTCACAGCCATGTTAAATTTGGGAACGGCAAGGAGCCTTTTTTCAAAGTTTCATTTGTGTTTAACCTGTCATAACTTTGAGCCTTTTTTAAGTTTAAGTTGCAAATGGTAGAGATACTTCCCCTTCATAATTCATCAAAGGATTGCATCGCTAAACGAATTATTTTTTGAGTTATGACGATTTGTTCGGGACAAGGGACTGAAACTTCCCTCATTAACAGCCATGTTAATTTTTGGAACTCCGAGGACGCTTTTACCAAAGTTTAATTTGTGTTAAACCTGTCATAACTTTGAGGCTTTTTTGTCAATCCACATCATCTTATATCAAAGCGATCTGCAAGGGGTCCTCTCTCACACATGACCATTTGTTTGAGAGTTGCAAAATTGCTTGAAAGAAACTCTCTACATGGTCTTTCTGTGACTGTTTTCACGGAACAAACGTGTGTAAAATCATTATACTTTCACCTAGAAACTCCATTTAAATTTCAAATGGTAGAGATACTTCCCCTTCATGACTTATCCAAATATCTCGTCGTTCAACAAATTACTTCTCCAGTTATGAGCTTTTGTTTGACACCTCTGAAATGAAAGAGGCAGACCAGAGACGGGGCTCCGTTCCGTTCAATTCAAACACACACGCAGGCGAAGCCCACACACGGAGAGCACATCGCAATGAAAGATGGATTCTTCTTACGTAGATTTGCAACTGGGCACGCTACACGCATTTGTGCGAAAAAAAGTCCCATTCACTTTAATAGGATTTTTTTAAAACTGCCGTAACCCGGTCAATTTTGGAGCTACAAACACCAAACTCGACATGGTCGGACCTGGGCTCACCGAGACCCATCATCGCAACTTTCGGAAAGATAACACTCTTTGATCAATTTCTATCACTCTTTAAACATCACTCCATTCATTGAATATGGCAGAAGATAGAGTGGGCACTCTAGATTTCAAGGAAATTCGATTAATTCACTTTTTCACTGAACAAACTTCTCTATCATCCTGATACTTTCACCTAGAAACTCCATTTAAACTGCAAATGGTAGAGATACTTCCCCTTCATAATTCGTCAAAAGATTGCATCGCTATACAAATAACTGAGTTATGACGATTTGTTCAGGACTAGGGACTAAAACTTCCCTCACTGACATCCATGTTAATTTTCGGAATTGCAAGGCGCCTTTTTTCAAAGTTTCATTTGTGTTTAACCTGTCATAACTTTGAGCCTTTTTCGTCAATCCACATCATCTTATATAGTAGCGATCTGCAAGGGGTCCTCTCTCAAACAAACTTTTCAGATAATTGATTGGTTACAGATTTTTCGAGTTATGACCATTTCTGTGAGAGGTCTGAAACCGCTTGAAACACGTACTTTCACTCAGTCTTTTCGCGGAACAAACGTGTGTAAAATCATTATACTTTCACCTAGAAACTCCATTTAAATTTCAAATGGTAGACATACTTCCCCTTCATGATATCTCGTCGTTCAACAAATTACTTCTCCAGTTATGAGCGTTTGTTTGACACCTCTGAAATGAAAGAGGTAGACCAAAGATGGGGCTCTGTGCCTTTCGATTCAAACACACACGCAGGCCACGCCCACACACGGAGAGCACATCGCGATGAAAAACGGATTCTTTGAAGTTAGATTTGCATGAATATGTTTAATACGAAGGCTTGATCATTACTGTAAAATATTGTAATTAATTAAACAGTCCAAACCTTTAAGTCGGGATAAACATCACTTGTAATCCACACGAGCACAGAGTAAAACATGGGCCGTCACAGCCGTGAAACGTCAATTCAATATTGTTCACTACACCTAGCTCCCTTTACACTCTAAAGGGCAGGACAGCTCTACGTAACTCGCATTACAAGACAATTACTTTCATCTAGAAACTCCATTTAAACTTCAAATGGTAGAGATACTACTTCCCCTTAATGACACATCAAAGTATCTCATCCTTCAACAAATTATTTTTCGAGTTATGACGGTTTGTTCGGGACTAGAAATTGATTTCTAGTTATAATTGCTTCAACTCTAATTTGTCTTTTTCTAAATTTTCCTGTGTTTTTAACTTGTCATAACTCTAACAATTTCTCATCAATCCACACTTTGTTGTCATAGCAATCAGCAAGGGGTCCTCTCCCACACAAGCTTTACAGAAAAGCGATTGGTTAATGATTTTTGGAGTTATGACTGTTTGTTTGAGAGGTCTGAAACTGAGATTTTACATGAAACATATGGCAGTGTAGATTTGAAATGTAACTGTCATTGTCTCTCCCTCTGTTTCTCTCACACAGGCACATGCAGGCCACGCCCACACACAGAGCAGCTGTCATTCACACAGAATGGCTTGGATCAGCTCTTCTGACATGTATGAGAGCCATGGTTTGCATAGTAACACATAGGGCACAGAGGTACCTGGCAGGACAGTTTTCGCCCTACAGCCATGAAATTTGGCAGGCTTGGTCCCGGGTGCAATCTGAGGTGACATGTGATGCCCATGGGACCCCTGTGGACCACGACTGGTTACTGGGGCCCCTTGTGGGCCAATGACCTCAACTCAGTCAGTTTTTGACCTACAGCCACGAAATTTGGCAGGTTTAATCACGGCTGCAATCTGAGGTGACATGTCATGCCCATGGGGTCCATGAGGACCCCGACTGTGCACTGGGAGCCCTGGCGGGCCAATGACTGTAACTCAGTCAGTTATTGACCTATAGCCACATCATTCAGCAGGCTTGGTCCAGGATGAAATCTGAGGTGACATGTGATGCCCATGGGGCCCCTGTGGACCTCGGCTGGGCACTGGGTCCACTGGCGGGCCAATGACCGCACCTCGGTCAGTTTTCGACCTACGGACACGAAATTTGGCGGGGTTAATCACGGGTGCAATCTGAGATGACATGTGATGCCCATGGGGCCCCTGTCGACCCCGGCAGGGCACTGGGGCCCCTGGCGGGAAAATGACTGTAACTCAGACAGTTATTGATTTATGACCCTGAAATTCGTCAGGCTTGGTCCCAGGTGCAATCTGAGGTGACATGTGATGCCCAAAAGGCCCCAGAAAACCCCGGCTGGGCACTGGGGCCAATGGCGGGCCAATGACTGTAACTCTGACAGTTTTTGACCTACGGCCAAAAAATTCAGCAGGCTTGGTCCCCGGTGCAATCTGAGGTAACATGTGATGCCCATGGGGCCCATGAGGACCCCGACTGGGCACTGGGAGCCCTGGCGGGCCAATGACTGTAACTCAGTCAGTTATTGACCTATGGCCACATCATTCAGCAGGCTTGGTCCTGGGTGTAATCTGAGGTGACATGTGACGCCCATAAGGCCCCTGTGGACCCCGGCTGGGCACTGGGGCCGCTGGAGAGCCAATGAAGATAACTCAGTCGGTTTTCAACCTATGGCCACGAAATTTGGCAGGCTTGGTCCAGTCTGAAATCTGAGGTGACATGTGATGCTCATGTGGCCCCTGTGGACCCCGACTGGGTACTAGGGCCTATTGCGGGCCAATGACCGCAACTCAGTCAGTTTTCGACCTACGACCACGAAATTTGGCAGGCTTGGTCCAGTCTGAAATCTGAGGTAACATCTGATGCCCATGGGGCCCCGCGTGGACCCGGCTGGGCCAGGGGCCCATAGCGGGACACTGACAGTAACCCAGTCAGTTTTAGACCTATGTCCACGAAATTGGCAGGCTTGGTCTGGGTTGCAATCAGAGGTGAGGTGTGATGGCCATAAGGACCCAGAGAAACCGCATGGGCGAGTGGGGCTCTGGCGTTCCAATGACCGGACTCGGTCAGTTTCGATCTACGGGCCACTAATTCAGCAGACTTGACGTCGGGTTGATATCTGAGGCTGACGTTGATACCCATGGCCAGGCCCATGTGGACCCAGGCTGGGCACAATGTGCCCCTGGGGACAATGACCATAACTCAGTCCAATTTATTGATTATGGCCACACATTCAGAAGGCTTAGTCCATGCGTGCAATCTGATGGTGAGTGTGATGCCATTAAGGCCCCAGAGAACCGAATGGCCAGATGGGGCCAGGGGGGAGGGCACTGTATGCCCAGTTCTTTTTCTTCACACCCACGCTCCCACGCTTTTGATCCTACGGCCACAAAATTAAGCAGGACTGGTCCCGGGTGCTATTCTGAGGTGACATGTGATGCCCATGGGGCCCTGTGGACCCCGGCTGGATACTGGGGCCCCTGGCGAGAAAATGAATGTAACTCAGTCGGTTTTCATCCTACGGCCATGAAATTTGGCAGGCTTGGTACCGGGTGAAATCTGAGGTGACATGTGATGCCCATGGGGCCCCGGTGGACCCCAGCTGGGCACTGGGTGCAATCTGAGGTAACATGTCATACCCTGAGGTGACAACAATGACTACAGTCAGCTTTCGACCTACATACTCGGTCCCTGATGCACAAGGCCGGGGGCATGCACCGCCGCAACACACTCGCAGTTTCTGCAGGAACTGCACTTTCTAGTTATTTTTATTATTTCACCTGATTTTCGGTTCGTATCTCCTACAGTTTTCGAGATATCGACACGGGACAAACACCAAAACGTCCGGCATGTTCTTGACAAGTGTGCTTGTTGATAGCTAAGAGAAATGTTGTTGCACTCGCACGCTACTCTCGCATTTGTGCGAAAAAAAGTCCCATTCACTTGAATGGGATTTTTTTAAAAACTGCCCTAACTCGGTCAATTTTTGAGCTACAAACACGAAACTCAGCATGCCCGGACCTGGTTTCTCCGAGACCCATCATCTCAAGTTTCGGACAGATATCTCTCTTTGATCACTTTCTATCATTCTTTAAAAATCACTCCATTCATTGAATAGGGCAGAAGCTAGAGTGTGCACTCTAGTTTTCAGGAAAAATCGATTAATTCACTTTTTCACTGAACAAACTTCTCTAAAATCCTGATACTTTTACCTAGAAACTCCATTTAAACCGCAAATGGTAGAGATACTTCCCCTTCATAATTCATCAAAAGATTGCATCGCTAAACGAATTATTTTTCGAGTTATGATGATTTGTTCGGGACTAGGGACTAAAACTTCCCTCATTGACAGCCATGTTAATTTTTGAAACTCCGAGGACGCTTTTTCCAAAGTTTAATGTCATGACTTTTAGGCTTTTTCGTCAATCCACATCATCTTATATCATAGCGATCAGCAAGGTGTCCTCTCTCAAACAAACTTTTCAGATAATTGATTGCTTAAATATTTTTTGAGTTATGATCATTTCTTTGACAGGTCCAAAATCGCTTGAAACTGAGACTTTAGGTATTTTTATTAATTCACTTTTTCACTGAACAAACGTGTCTAAAATCATTATACTTTCATCTAGAAACTCCATTTAAACTTCAAATGGTAGAGATACATCCCCTTCATAATTCGTCAAAAGATGGCATCGCTAAACAAACTACTATTCGAGTTATGACAATTTGCTCGAGACTAGGGACTGAAACTTCCGTCATTCACAGCCATGTTAAATTGGTGAACAGCGAGGCGCCTTTTTTTAAAGTTTCATTTGTGTTTAACCTGTCATAACTTTGAGCCTTTTCGTCACATTATCTTATATAGTAGTGATCTGCAAGGGGTCCTCTCACACAAACTTTTCAGATAATTGATTGGTTACATATTTTTTGAGTTATGACCATTTGTTTTTAGAGGGGCAAAATGGGTTGAAAGTCACTCTCAACGCTCTTTCTGTCACTGTTTTCGCGGAACAAACGTGTGTAAAATCATTATACTTTCACCTAGAAACTCCATTTCAATTTCAAATAGTAGACATACTTCCCCTTCATGACACCTCCAAATATCTCGACGTTCAACAAATTACTTCTCCAGTTATGAGCGTTTGTTTGACACCTCTGAAATGAAAGAGGCAGACCAGAGACGGGGCTCTGTGCCGTTCGATTCAAACACACACGCACGCCACGCCCACACACGGAGAGCACATGGCGATGAAAAACGGATTCTTTGAAGTTAGATTTGCGTGAATATGTTTAATACGAAGGCTTCATCATTACTGTAAAATATTGTAATTAATTAAACAGTCCAAACCTTTAAGTTGGGATAAACATCACTTGTAATCCACAGGAGCACAGAGTAAAACATGGCCGTCACAGCCGAAAACGCTCAATTCACTATTGTTCACTACACACTGCTCCTCTACACTCTTAAAGCTGGCCAGACAGCTCTTATGTAAAATCGCATTACAAGCCAATTACGTTCATCTAGAAATTCCATTTAAACTTCAAAGGTAGAGATACTTCCCCCTCATGACACCTCCAAATATTTGTAGTTCAACAAATAACTTCTCCAGTTATGAGCATTTGTTTGGACACCTCTGAAATGAGAGGCAGACCGAGTGAGGCTCTCTGTGCCATATTAGATTCAACACACAGCAGGCCACGGCCCACACACTGAGAGCACATCGCAATGAAAAACGGATTCTTTGAAGTTAGATTTGCAATGAATATGTTAATACAAAGGCTTGATCATTACTGTAAAATATTGTAATTAATTAATTAAAAAGTCCAAACCTTTAAGTCGGGATAAACATCACTTATAATCCACACGAGCACAGAGTAAAACATGGCCGTCACAGCCGGAAAAGCTCAATTCACTATTGTTCACTACACACTAGCTCCCTTATACACTCTTAAAGGGCCAGACAGCTCTTATGTAAATCGCATTACAAGACAATTACTTTCATCTAGAAACTCCATTTAAACTTCAAATGGTAGAGATACTTCCCCCTTAATGACACATCAAAGTATCTCATCGTTCAACAAATTATTTTTCGAGTTATGATGGTTTGTTCGGGACTAGGTATTGATTTTAATCCCATTGATCCCCATTATAATTGCTTCAACTCTAATTTGTCTTTTTTAAATCTTCATGTGTTTTAACTGTCATAACTCTGACAATTTCTCATCAATCCACACAGTTTTTGTCATAGCGATCAGCAAGGGGTCCTCTCCCACACAAGCTTTACAGAAAAGCGATCGGTTAATTATTAGTTAGTTATGACCGTTTGTTTGAGAGGTCTGAAACTGAGATTTTACATGAAACATATGGCTGTGTAGATTTGAAATGTAACTGTCATTGTCTCTCCCTCTGTCTCTCTCTCTCTCTCTCTCTCTCTCACACACACACACACACACACACACACACACATATATATGAAGGCCACGCCCACACACAGAGCAGCTGTCATTCACACAGAATGGCTTGGATCAGCTCTTCTGACACCTATGAGAGCCATTGTTTGCATAGTAACACAGAGGCCACAGAGGCAGCTGGCAGGACAGTTTTCGCCCTACAGCCATGAAATTTGGCAGGCTTGGTCCCGGGTGTAATCTGAGATGACATGTGACGCCCAGAAGGCCCCAGTGGACCCCGGCTGGGCAACGGGTCCCCTGGCGGGCCTATGACCGTAACTCGGTCAGTTTTCGAACTACGGCAACAAAATTTGGCAGGCTTGGTCCCAGGTGAAATCTGAGGTGAAATGTGATGCCCATGGGGCCCCTGTGGACCCCGGCTGGGCACTGGGGCCGCTGGCGGGCCAATGAACGTAACTCAGTCGGATTTCGACCTATGGCGACAACATTTGGCAGGCTTGGTCCAGGGTGAAATCTGAAGTGACATGTGATGCCCATGGGGCCCCTGTAGACCCCGACTGGGCACTGGGGCCGCTGGCGGGCCAATGACCGCAACTCAGTCAGTTTTAGACCTACGGACACGAAATTTGGCAGGGTTAATCACGGGTGCAATCTGAGGTGACATGTGATGCCCATGGGGTCCATGAGGACCCCGACTGGGCACTGGGACCCCTGGCAGGCCAATGACTGTAACTCAGTCAGTTATTCACCTATTGCTGCCTTCAAGACGTCCTCGGAAGTTCCTACTTCCGAGTTCGGAGGTGGTACTTACGACATGATGTACGTTCAAGTGTTTTATGTCGGGTGGTGACGCCAAAAGAATACTTTTGTTTGTACTACTTCTATTTTTGTATAGGCAAAACCAGCAAGTTTATTTAGCCTTACTTGAAGAAAATGAAGTGAACAGGACACGAATTAGATGAGTAATATTTTATATTATATAATATTATTTTGTAGTAATTCCTCATTAACATTAGTGCAAGTTGGACAAAATGTACACAAGCTTAAACTGTACAGTTAACATGCAAATCTACTGTTAGTAAAGTAAAAACTTTACGTTTACTGTAGTAGCAGCATCCATTCGTTACTGACACGCCCTCAACTCGGAAAGTCGGGGCTTATCAAAAAATCCGAGTTTCCCACTGGTAAATGCGACATTGCGGTGACGTTTATGTGATGTCATCTCGTAAATACCATATTTCCGACACCACTTGAAGGCAGCATATGGCCACATCATTCAGCAGGCTTAGTCCTGGGTGTAATCTGAAGTGACATGTGATGCCCATGGGGTCCCTGTGGACCCCGGCTAGGCACTGGGGCCCAAAGTGGGCCAATAACCGTAACTAAGTCAGTTTTTTACCTATGGCCACAAAATTTGGCAGGCTTGGTCCCGGGTGCAATCTGAGGTGACATGTGATGCCCATGGGACCCCTGTGGACCCCGTCTGGGAACTGGGGCCTTTTGCGGGCCAATGACCGCAATTCAGTCAGTTTTAGACCTATTGCCACAAAATTCAGCAGGCTTAGTCCCAGGTGCAATCTGACCTGACATGTGATGCGCAAAAGGCCCCAGAGAACCCCGGCTGGGCACTGGGGCCCCTGGCGGGCCAATGACCGTAACTCTAACAGTTTTCGACCTACGACCACAAAATTCAGCAGGCTTGGTCCCAGGTGCAATCTGAGGTAACATGTGATGCCCATGGGGCCCATGAGAACCCCAGCAGGGCACTGTGGCCCCTGGCGGGACAATGACCGTAACTCAGTCAATTATTGACTTATGGCCACAACATTCAGCAGGCTTAGTCCTGGGTGCAATCTGAGGCGACGTGTGACGTCCATAAGGCCCCAGAGAACCCCGAATGGGCAGTGGGGCCCCTGGCGGGCCAATGACCGTAACTCAGTCAGTTTTCGATCTACGGCCACAAAATTCAGCAGACTTGGTCCCGGGTGCTATCTGAGGTGACATGTGATGCTCATGGGGCCCCTGTGGACCCCGGCTGGACACTGGGGCCCCTGGCGGGCCA
>JAJAGP010006650.1:0-19513 GCA_025084515.1 Ancistrus triradiatus | reverse complement strand
TCGGTGTTCTTGTTTTTCTCACACAGCTGTTGCAGATGCTGCAGGATCTTCGAAGCTTCAGAGGTTCGGTTCAAAGCCTTTAACAACTGAGCTTTCCTACACACACACACACACACACACACACACACACACACACACACACACACACACACACACAGACATGCACGCGCGCACACCCACGCACAAAAAAAGAAAGGAAAAAAGCAATAAAAATAAAATGCAACAAAGAACAAGGTGAGCTTTATCCAGTCACCCGGAGCCTCTGTGACCTTTGACCCCACCCGGTGCCGCACCTGTACAGCCCCTCGGTGGCGTTCAGAGCTGAGATGGCCGTGACGCGGGGCTCCGCCAGCTGATATTTCCCATCATTCATAGCTCTCTCAAACTGGATGGTCAGATCACACAGCATCCAGATCTGCAAACGCAAACGCCGTTAGGGTCCCGCATGAGTAGCAACTGAGGGTGCCCGAGGGAGGGGAGGGCGGCGAGGATCACCCCCGGTTGTGGGACTGACCTTGGCGTGCCGGGTGTGAGGAGGAAACTGCTGCTTCAGGTGCTTGATGACGTCACTGGCAGCTCCATACAGGCCCTGCGGGGGGCGGCACACACACACACACACACACACACACACACACACACACACCGGTAAGTTCTGACGGGCCACGCCGAGCCTTTGATGTTTAGGGGTGAGGGGCGTACCTGTTCGGCGTGGAGCTGGGCAAGGTGGCAGAGGGCGACGGCAAACGGCTCCGTGTTGTTCTGCCGCACGCCAAAGTTAACCGGTTCCAGGCTGTTCATGTTCAGCAGCAGCTGGGACTGCTGCAGGGCCATGGTGCTGCACACACGTGCGCACACACACACACACACACACACACACACACACAGAGAGCTGTTACACGACCCCTTCCGTTACACCGCGCTGTACACACCCCGCTCCGATGCCGATACTCACCTCTTGCCGTACATGCTCCACAGGGAGGCGCTCTGTGCCAGGCCGATCTCGATCAGCTCGTTCAGGCTCTGCTTCCACAGCAGCACGCTTGTCCTGCGCTGGGCATCCAACAGCTGAGGGGCCGAGAAGCCCTGCAGCGCCCCCTGCTGGACCAGAGACTGCACACCCAGACATGCCAAGTACTGCGCGTGCACGCGCACACACACACACACACACACACACACACACACACACACACACACACACACACACACACACACAGAGAAATACTGTCAGTGATATTAAACAAACACTGATACCCTGCTGATGTGAAGCATTACAGAGGAGACAGAGAGAGTTACTGATACGGATACAGAGGCACACGGAAGGAGGGATACAGAGTGTTACAGATCTCTGTACTCACGGGTAAACAGAAGTGAGCGGCCATTTTAACGGAATCTTCAGTCAGAACTGCACTCTCCGATCCCTTCATCTGCTCCAACGTGTACAGCCAACTCTATACATATACACACACACACACACACACAATAAAAGGCTCTGATCAGCCAGTGCACTCTGACACAGTGAGAAAAGTTCAGTGTGTGTGTGTGTGTGTGTGTGTACCAGGCAGTGCTGGAGACAGACGTGATCATTTGCTTCCTGAGCGATCCGTATGGCCTCCTGCAGAGCGAGATCAGCCTGCTGACTGTCTCACACACACACACACACACACACACACACACACACACACACACACACACACACACACACACACACACACACACTAGCGTTACGTCAAACACACACCAGACCATCCAGCATAAAGCAGGGGAACAGCACCATGAAATGATTAGCGTGTTGTGTGCTTTAACAATGTAACGGAACACTGGCGCCCACTAGTGGTTGAAGCGGCAGTGCAGCGTTGCCAGGTTGAGCACGGCGTATCGGAGGCTCCGTTCGAACCCCTCGTCCCCGTTACTCTTCCCTTCTGCACCGGACAGGACGAGACGGTCAAAGTAATGCAGCAGCGTGTGAGTGGAGGTGAGGACGTCCTGCACACGGACACTGTTCAGGTAACTCAGATAGTGCTGCACGCGCGCACACACACACACACACACACACACACACACACACACACACACACGATCAGGTCACATTATTACCTTTAAACATATCGATCTCACATTTGATAAAAGACATTCCTTTTTTATGTCTAAAGTTTGAGCCTAGGTTTTGTATATGGTGATGTAAAAGTTCCCAAACAAAAAAACCTTTAGTCCCCTAAAATCAGAACAAAATGACCAGACAGCGAAGGTTAAATTTGCAAACAAAATTCTCTATTGTAGCTTCACCTTATTTCATATAACCAAGTAAAGTCATACACCAGGGGCCCTCTAATGCTCAAAGAAAGCAACCTAACTTACTGTAGCACAGCTCAATGTTCTGTGTTCTTAGTGCAAATAAAGCTCCACGCGTCCTAATAAGGCTTTTAAAAAGAGAAAAGCGAAAGCAAAACAGGAACTGAATCCTCCAGAACACTTACAATCCTTGCCTCACTAAATGACAGGAGATTTTTGAGCACTATTATAAATAAGCTTTGCGTTACTGATGTTGGGTAGCGATAGATTAATGTGGAATCGGCTCCTCTATGATCCAGTACAGACTCTATTACACTCATCGGTTCATGATATATGTAGCTTATTATGATGGATTTGTGGAACATATCCCCATCATAAATCAGGAGCTCCTGTACAGTACTGCTGCATTAATGCTATAATGTCTCATACAGGGGGATTTTCTGGGATCTGGAGCCCATTCATGCATTTACATTATTGCTTACGGGAAACATTTGCTCTGTGCTCGGGGAAACTTTTGGAACAAATTAACAACCGGAACCGAGGCCCCGCTGTGTAAGGTTTAATGTATCAAGTAACACAAATCAGTACCGAACTGTAACGTGACGTAGCATAACGTAACTAACGCAAAGGAACATTCACTTACAGCTTCGGCGAAGTCGGGGTTGAACTTGAGGATGTTGTTGAGCTCGTCCTGCAGTTTATCAGGACTCATGGCTTTGTTTTCGTCGTTCTTCAGCATGTACGCCTACACACACACACACACACACACACACAGGGTCAGAATCGTGTGTGTTTGCAGTTTCCGTACCATATCTCAGCGTCTCAGCATCGGACCTGTCGGGCGAGGAAATACTCGGCCTGTTTCTGCGAGAGCGGCCCCTGCGTCTCTGCACACCTGCACGCACACACACACACACACACACACACACACACACACACATCACAACTACTCAACAGCTACACATCAGAGCCGAGGCGGGGTGTGTGTGTGTGTGTGTGTGTGTGTGAGTGTGTGCGCGTAACACAGCCTGACCCGAGATCCGGCTGATGAGGACACAGCATGTCGGGGAGCTGCTTCTCCCCCGTGAGGTCGGTGCTCACGTCCTCTGTGGCGGTCAGCTCCATGTCGTCGTTACTGAGCGCCGAGGGGTCGGGTTCGGGTTCGGGTTCAGGGTCAGGTCGGGGTCGTCGGTGGCGCGAGCAGTAGCGTTGCAGGGCTTTGTAGAGCTTGTACACCTGGCTGAAGGAGAGCTTGTTATACGCCAACACCATCTGACGCATAAACAGACCTGCAGAGAGACCGAGAGAATTCGTTAGAGTACGCCCAACAAGCACGCCAAACTAACCATACCGACAAACCCGCTACCATAACCGCTGCCCAAACGCCAAAACTCACCCACTACACTGGTCTTAAAGGCCTCGGAGTCACTGAAGGCACTTGGGAGAGAGGCAAAAAAATGCTCCATGTCCTGCAGCTCTCTCTCCGCCATCGTACACAACCTGAACATTATGAAGGTCAGACATAGCAGGGCTATCATAAATGTGCAGTAACAAAATGTAACCACCACATGTAATGTAACATCCTACTGTATACAGAAGGGCTAAAATAGTCCTGAAATATAGCTCCAGTGAAGCAACATCTCCAACATGGTGGGAGAGTTGTGGGGTTGAGTCTCACCTGGGACAGGTGTGTAACAGAGGGCGGGACAGGTGTGAGTGTTGTTACCTGGTGTTGACGGAGTCCACGATGAGAGGACAGCACTCTTCTACTGTACTCAGAAACTGTTCAAAGGTTAAATCTGGCCCCTGTTTAAAACACACACACACACACACACACACACACACACACACACACACACACACACACACACACACAGCTTAACCCTATCATAATAACTCATGGATTGATGGAGTAAGGGATCCGTTACCTGTTGGAGAGGGAGGATGAGCAGGTTGAGGTTCCTCCTGTCCTGTAGGTTTATTGCAGGTTTATTATTCGGGTTGTTGTTGTTGTTAGAGCTCATCTCACACAGCAGCACTAACACGGACACTTTGTAGGGTGTAACCCAGTCCTTAATCCCGAACACGTTGCCCTGCACCAGCCCGCTGTTGCCCAGCATGACCGCGGGGTTACCGAAGCCACCCTCAGAACCACCGGCCATTATGAGCTGCTACTCACCAACTACAAACATTACAGCATTAAAATCGCGCGGTTACACCAGGTTACCACAGATACACATCAATAATCACCTAAACATCGCTTACAGGTCGCCTAGAGCTAAGTATATAGGCAAAAACGATCTTTAAACTAACTATAAAGCGCAACTTAGCTACACGGCTAACACCTCAGATTCAAAACTCCCATCACAGTTTCCTCAGAGGATGTGATCCAACTGAATAACACCACACCGCCACCTAGTGTCCTTGTGTGTGCATTATAGGTCTCACTAAAGCTCTTGAAGCTGAATGGATGTGAATCACTTTGTTTGTTTCAAACTGAATCAGAATCCATATTAATCATGCTTGTCTGTCCAGATACTTTTGGATACGTGTTAATGGGCCCAAATAGAGTACAGCCGCTGAGTCCAAAGAGGCGGGGCTACCTGAAAACGGGTGGTAAGCGCAAAAGCGGTTGGTGATGAAGATGCAGTGGGTGATCTGTGATGGCTAAGTGTACGAGGGGATCTGTTTATTTCGCTTCCTTTTTAATTCCCTCACGTATCCGGAGCTGATATGAAGGTAAATCCGTTTCGTTGAACCCGCTTCACTGAATGTGTCGGTTGCATTTTATTTTAAGGTTCTGCTCCTGACAGACCTAGCTTGGCTACGTTGGGCCGTTACTAAGGTTTACTCGGGTGAAATCCCAATCCGGTCCTTTCGCGCTACGCGAGCGCACTACGTAGGGTATATGTGTAACGGGTTCCACACTATACGTAGTGCACTCGGTATCTGTGAAGTAGTGGATTTGAGATCCGGCCCTGTGTTGCGCGTCAGTTGGAGTAGTTTGAGGCGAATTGCAGCGATGTTTAGATATTTACGATTGAATTATGTTATTCAATTCGACGTTTTACACATTTACAAACTCCCAGTCGTATTGTCAGTTTACAGAAAACACATTTGGCCTAAGTAACGGTTTAAACTGACGTTTTTAGAGTGGGCTGTGGGGTTTGGCTCATTACTCAACACTGTATTACCCCCTATTTAGTTCCCTTCATAGGGAACAGATTAATGATTTATGCGCCCTTCCTAGTGCACTACCTGTCTTGTATCTCTATTCAGCACTATTTAGGGTACCAAGATGCTTTATACACCCTATTTAGTGCGCCTTATGCCCAAATAAGGATGTATTGGGTGTAAAATAATGGATTCTGCACAGGGTCTAAGGGAGATGTTTTATAAACCAGATACAGGGCTTATAGGCCCTATTTAGTACACTTACATCTATATTCCCTACATTTTTGGGCTGTATAGGGTGCAGAATAATTGGTGACGCACCATGAGAGGGTGCAAATACATGTCCGGCCACATAAGGTTAAGGTGTTAAAGGATTGAGACGCTGAGGCACAGGTTATTTGAAGAGCGTTGATCCCGGCTCAGGCCTCGTCCCGATCCTACCGAGACTGATCTGTGATCCCCCTCTGAACGAGGACCTGCTGTTTACACCTGTTTTCATGACCAAATAATTAAAAGTAAATGTGTGTGTGTGTGTGTGTGTGTGCGCAGGCGGGGGCCTCGTGTGTGTGGGCATCGTGCTGTGGTTTGCTGAACGAGGTGATGGGAACGGGGGCGGTCCGAGGGCAGCAGCCGGGTTTCGGAGGAGCCGGTCCGTTCCGCTTTGCTCCGTCTGCCGGATATTCGTCCTACCCCCCGAACAGCCCCCACACGGCCAGCTGCCAAGCATGTGGAGACAGCTTCTCCATCTTTAAGAGGAGGGTGAGCAGCTGCCCGCTCTCTGTGCCCGTCTCTCTGTGCTGTACATGGCTGTGATGTTTGGTATGTTCTCTCCTTGTGGCAGCACCTGTGCAGTGAGTGTAAGCAGACCTTCTGCTCACTCTGCTCAGTGCTGCAGGAGAACCTGAGGATCTGCTGCACCTGTCACCTGCTGAAGGGGACGGCCTTCCAGAGGCCCCGCCTCATGAAGCTCCGCATCAAAGACCTGCGCAGATACTTAAGCCTGCGCAACATCAACACCGACACCTGCAGGTACAACAGCCGGGTTCAACACACACACACGTGCTTCAGATCACTGCAAACAGCTCGACTGGGTATGCTGAGTGTGTGTGTCGGAAAAAATAGCTTTAAAGGCACCTTAACTAACATAACATTTTAATGTTATGATTATTTTATACATTATATTATAAATATGATTATTTCTATAAATGCTGTTATTATTATTATTATTATAAATTATCATTTATAAATGCTATTTTTATAAATGTTATAATTATTCCTATATATTATTATTATTATTATTATTATTATTATTAAATTAATAATAATGACAATTTTGAATATCGGTAGCCCGGGTTGAGTTGGTTGGTTCTGGGTTGTTCTCCGAGCTTGGCAATTTAAATTGCCAAGCTCGGAGAACAACCCAGAACCAATAATGACAATAGTGGTATTTTTAAATGTTATTAATATTATATATTATTTTTTATAAATATATTTACATGTTACTAAAATAAGTGTTATTACTATACTATCATTTTTCTAAATATTATATTATTACATTTTATTATTACTATTATTTTTGTTATTATTGGTGTTTTTATAGCTGTTATTAATATTTTATTACATATTACTTTTATTATACTATTATTATTTTTATAAATACATTACTGTGTATTATCATTTTTATATTATTTACCAGTTTTTCTAAATATTATATTATTCATGTTATTATTATTATTAAATAAGTATTATTTGTAATAATAAATATAATAATTTACAATAATAATAAAATAAATTAATATATAATAGTAATGGTATTTTTATAGATGTTATTTTATTGTACATATTTTATATAAATACAAGTCATCATTATTATGACTTATTTTTCTAAATATAGTGTTAGATATTGTAAGTAAATACGTAATTAAATATTGTTATTATTGTAGATATAATTACTTTACTATAAGTGAGTACTGTTATTATAATCATTATTGGTGTCCCACAGAGAGAAGGAGGACTTGGTCGACTTGGTTCTGTGCCACCAAGGCCTGGATGGCGAGGACGATCCGGACCTGCCCACTTCGCCCACACGCCCGCTATACACTGCGGCCACCTCTGACTCCGCCCCCCTGCCCTCTCCTCCTCATGCGGAGCTGATCAGCAGGAGTGAGAGCTCAGGATCGACCACTCAGGTACAGTATGGACCGGTCATTACTCATCAGGGATAGTCATAATAATTCTAATAATTATAGTTATATGATATTATGATTATTATATATGTGTGTGTGTGTGTGTGTGCAGCTGGTAGACTCGACGTCCCTCCTTACCCTCGAGCAGACAGAACAGACCCCGGAGGTGAGTCCGTCCCGGCCTGAGCGTTTACAATCAGTCAGGATATAGTTACAGGTAACAGAGCTCATTTCTGATTGGTCAGGTGACGCGGCGGGCGGGGCGGGCGTCTCTCTCGGACCTGTCGAGCCTGGACGAGGTGGAGCGTCTGACGGTACGAGAGCTGAAGGAGATCCTGGCGAGGAACTTTGTGAACTTTTCAGGCTGCTGTGAGAAGTGGGAGCTGGTGGAGAGAGTGAGGAGGCTGTACCGGCAGAAGCAGCACTGCCACAGGCCCGGTTAGTGCCACACACACACACACACACACACACACACACACACACACGCACGCGACTGCAGCTCTTCTGATACCGTGTGTTCCTTTCTTTCAGTGGAGAACAGCAGCAGCACCGTTGGCACAGGTACGAGCCTCACACATTATGTCCACATTGGCCTCCCACAGTCCTCCACCTGCCTATATTTTTTAGCCTAAGACATTTAAATGATTTCAGACCTTCTGATTGGATGACGGGTTTGTTTTCCGCCCGGTAGTTCCACCCCGAGTTGTGAAACGGCTTAAATCATTACATTCAGATAACGGAGAAATACCTGCCCGCTTCCATATTCAAGCCCTGCCTCCTTTCTGTGATGCCAGTGTAATGTCAGGGGGTTCGTCTCTAGTCCGTGTCTCCGCTCGGGTTCAATAGTCTGCCCCACGGTGCGTTCCAATGTAGCGTGGTTCGGCTGGCCCCGAGCTCTTCCTGCATTAACAGTTCTGCTTCTGCTCCCTGTGCTAACGCGGTAGCTCTCCTCCCTCCGATCTGCAGTCGCGCAGTCCGAGGTAAGCCCCCTAACCCTAACCCATCATCACATCACCACCCCTCCTCCATTACAGCCAGGTGCATGCTGGGAAAGGGCATAGATCACTGCAGCGTATGCATGAGAGTAGTGTTTCATCTCTCCAGCCTGTGTGTGTGTGTGTGTGTGAGAGAAGGAAAAGGCACGTGTATTGTCCTAGGTACAAAGCAGTTACAGAGGCCCATTTACCCCGTGCTTTGGGTTAGGCTGCTGACTGGGAACGGTTTGCCGGTTTGCTGCCTAACAGTCCTTGGTTGCCGCTGCCTGATTCTCATTTTCAGTAGGACAGGGGTCTGGACTCTGTTACTGCGGGTTTGTACGTTCGGCTCTCTTTATCCCCCCAGCACCGATCTCTGACCCCGCTCCCTCCCCCTTTGCGTCTTCGCAGACGGCGGCGGGATCCAGCAGGCGGATGAGAACTTGTGCCGGATCTGCATGGACGCGGTGATCGACTGCGTGCTGCTGGAGTGCGGTCACATGGTCACCTGCACCAAGTGCGGCAAGAGGATGAGCGAGTGCCCCATCTGCAGGCAGTATGTCATTCGCGCCGTCCACGTCTTCAGGTCCTAACGCCCTCCGCCCCCCCCCCGTGGGGTCCGTCAGGAATCCCACCCGATATGCAAAACGTTCCACGGCGGGCGGCTCAGCTGCGGAGTCACACTGGCTCCCCCCACACAACTCAGGATGGAACGATCCACACGCTCCTCAGCTCCTCTCTTTTCCCACACCACCCCCATACCCCCTTTGTACCCCCCTTCTCTTCTAGCCCCACCCTACTTATCAGTCCTCTTGTAAGGTTTGTGGCCACACCCGCTTTACCTGTCTATCATCTAGCCCCGCCCCATGAGCTTGTGTGACAGTCCTCACCTCCTTTATGGCCACACCCCCTTTAACAGGCCACCTACCGACTAGCCCCACCCCAGCTGTATGGGCACACCCCCTTTAACTGTCGACCTATCATCTAGTCCCACCTCGTGTTTTGGCCCCGCCCCTCAGAAGCGATACTACAGTGCAGGCTAACAGTGACGCTGCACTGACTGGTCGAGGCATTATGTTATGAATGCTACGTTATTACATTCTACGCAATTTGTGCGGTGGTGAGTTTTTTTAATACGTAACGTCATAAACCTCCAACCAGGGACACTGGAGCAATACCGGGTCCGCCTGCGTGTGTGTGTGTGTATACTCAGATGTGTTTATTTTTGTCAACAGACTAAACTCTTGTTTGGATGTGTACCTAGCAGGCTAGCAGGCTAACGTAGCGGTGCAGCTTCTCTGCTAAAGTGGAACAATAAAAGAGCCAGTCAGTAACAGCGCTGTGTTCCGTCTCCCATTAATCCACCGACAAAGGAAGGACCAAAGAAGCTTACTGTGTTTGTCCTGTTTTATTCTTACATTATTACAAATATAAATAATTTACATGGAGGCGTGTCAGGTGGGTGGGGTTAAATCGACCAATCAGAAAGTGGCCGGACCGATCTTGGGAGTTTTTATCGGTTAGTGACGGCAAACGTTACGTACAGTTAATTTCTTACGTTAATAGTAAGTGCCCTTACTCGCTGGTGAAAGGGGCGGAGCTTAGTCAGATCAATTAAACACGCACGAAACAGGGGGCGCTCTATGTACGAATTAAACCTACAGTTCATGCATTTGGAAAAAGTTTTGGCTCCTCCTTCTATTCTAAGGCTTCAGAACGGAATCAAACTCAAGTGAGTCAGTCTTTGAATCAGTGAATCATTTGGTCACTTGATTCCTCCATTCAGTGAGTTGGTGACTGAATCAGTGAACCGCTTGGTCATTAATAGATTCTGACTGCAGAGTGAATCAGTGAGTCATTTAAGAAGTTGACTCCTTGATTCAATGAGTTGGCATCTGATCAGTGAATTGGTGTTTGAATTGTTCAAACCTGTGAATCGCATAGTCATTAATAGATTCAAATTCATGAGGGAGAATCAAATTTATGATTTATATTAACGAGGGAGGAACTGACTTCTTAAACAACTCACTGATTCGTCCTGCAGTCTGAATCTACTAATGAGGGAGGAATCAACCTCTTAAATGACTCACTGACTCACCAAACTGCACCCTCGACGCACTGGTGGAAAAGTCGACCAAATTTGGAGGGACTTACCCTCCTTGGGCAAATCTCGTACGCCCCACCAGAATTGACGCACGACAAAAAATTTATCTTAAATGTTAATCTTCCGATCTTCAAGAACTCAACGATACGTCATCGCAGAATCCATCCTAAGCTCCGCCCTCGGTGTCGGTGTGACCCCGATCACATGACACAGCACATACGATGATAACAATAATAACACGTTATACAGTATAGATACAAAATCCCCCGGCTCCGCCCACCGTTACCGTTAGTAACACGCACACTGATGTTCAGGGGCAGTACGTGTGTGTGTGTTATTTACAAACGTTTTATCGTACAACAGTCGTGTGTGTGTGTGTGTGTGTGTGTTAGCTGAGTTTCTGCAGCAGTTTGTCCTCCTGCAAGCCGAAGGAGACGCTGACCGACATCTCAGCGATGAAGCGCTCACATGCCTGCCTGCTCACCTGCTTACAGTAACGCAGGTCGATCCTGCAGATGCTGGCACAGCGCTTAAAGTAGCTCAGGGACTGATCCGTGATCCTGTTACACACTGCGCGCGCACACACACACAGGTTAGAGATGCACGTAACACAAACACAGTGGATCATCAGTGTGTGTGTGTGTGTATCACCTGACAGGTTGATGTCGGTGAGGGAGTCCCGGGTGGTGGTGCCGGCGGCTGTTAGCAGGTTGACGGACTGGTCGTTGACGTGGTTGCAGTAGCTCAGGTCCAGGTTCTTTAGTAACGGCATGTTCTTAATGACCAGCCGCAGGGCCACGTCCGTCACGTCCAACCCCGACAGGTTCAGGGCCACCACGTTCCTCAGCTTACTGCGCGTGTCCAACTGACCTGTGCGCGCGCACACAGTTTTAAACCAGCGAGTCATTTAGCAAGTCGATTCAGTCAGTTAGGTTTAAAACCTACTTCATGGTGAATCAGTGAGTCACCCAAGAGGTTGATTCCTCCCTCAGTCTGTGAGGCAGCATTTGAATCTATGAATTGTTTGTTTATTATTTGATTCATACTGCATTATGTTAACAGTGCAGGGTGAATCAGTGAGCCGTTTAAGAAATGAGTCCTCCCTCATTAATAGATTCTCACTTCAGGACAAATCAGTCATTTAAGATGTTCATTCTTCCCTCATTCAGTAAGGGTTTAAAGCAGCGAATCATACAGTCACTGATAGATTGACTGCAGGGTGTCATTTCAACAGAACTGAGGAAGAGGGCATCTCGTGCTTACGGAGGCAGCTGCACAACGCGCACAAAACGAAACCAAAGAGCGGCACAAACGTCTGTGATTCCCCGATGACACGTGTTCAACCATGAAGGGTGCTGTGTGAGCGCGTATGGTCATGACAAAAGCATGACAAAAGCGCACCGGAGCGCGTTTCTGTGTGAGCCTAGGGAGAGAGTGGGCCAGAGCGGTTCAAGGCAGCCGTGCTCAGTTTGAGTACGCCCTGAGTGTGTGTGTGTGTGTGTGTGTGTGTGTGTGGGTGTGTTACCTGGTCTGTTATCAGTAGGAGGAGACAGTAGATCTTTGATCTGTGTATCCCTCAGTCCCTCGACCCACTGCAGGTCCAGAGAGCGCAGCAGGGGGCAGGTGGAGGTGCAGAGGGCGGAGACAGCGGCCCACGAGCACCCGGACAGGACTAACACCCGCAATCCTACACACACACACACACACACACACAGACACAGACGTTTTTAATCAGTGAGTCATTTAAGAAGAAATTTTTCCCTCTTTCTGTCAGTTAGTGTTTCAAACAGTGAATCGTTTAGTCAGAAATAGACTGAGACTGCAGAGTGAATCAATGAGTCATTTATCAGGTTGATTCCTCTCATTGAGTCGGTCTTTGAATCGTTTGGTCATTAATTGACTCAAACTGTATTACTGTCAAACTGAAGGGTGAATCGGTGAGTCATTTCAAAACACACACACACACACACACACACACACTGACCGGGCAGCCTGTTAATGAGCCAGCTGAGCTGTTTCTTGGAGATGTTGGTCCAGCTCAGGTCGAGTGTGATTGGCTGTCTCCGGATGATACCACTGAGCATCAGGGGGGTGATCGATTTGGAACGGCTCACATCGATCCCCCTCCACAGGCTCTTATCACAGCACCTACACACACACACAGAGTAATTACAGAACAGTAATAATGAGTGTAAAATGAGTTTATGCGGTGTGTGTGTGTGTGTGTGTGAGTGAGAGCTCACCAGCGGTTCCAGGTACGACACGCACGCATACACACACACAGCTCGCTGTGAGTCAGGTGACCGAACACAGCCATCCAGATCTCCCGCTGCAGCACGTGGCTCCGCCCATCAGTCAGAGGCAGCCTATCAGGAGGAGGGCAGATCGGGGGAGGCCGGATCACGTGACGCTCCATCTGGACGCATTTAGGCGGGGAGCGAGGGGGCGGAGGGCGCAGGGGCGGAGCTATACGGTTCAGACCCAGAGGGACGATCTGTGCCGGGTAGAAGTGACGCAACTCCCATGATGCACCTGCACACACACAGTTAATAACTTGTATATCAGTGTTATTAAATACAGAGTAATAACAGTAAATTTCCTTGCCACTGTCGCCCTAGGCTTGCTCAATTTGGGATTGGACGTAGTTATTAGGAGATAATCTAAACTTGTAAAGTTGCTTTGAGACAATGCTCCATTGTAAAAAGCGCTATATAAATAGATCTGACTTGGCTTGACTTAAATGCTACTACTAATACATTTTAAGTAAAAATAAAACGGTTATTAAAACTACAATGAAATAACCAAAATAACTGACAATAACAAATTAAATAATTAAAAAGTTAATGATAAAATCATAATTGATATGAGTATAATACATTACTACTCCTAATAATAAACATTATTAAAATAATATTAACATTAATAATTACAAAAAAAAAAAATTCAAACAAATATAATAAAAATAATTAAAAACAGTAACAATGACAAAAATTAATGATTAAAAATAATAAATAAACAATTTAAAAAGTAATCAGAATATAAACAACTAAAAAAAACAATGGAAAAAAATTTAAATCAATATAAAAATGAAATATAAAAAAATATAAACAACAAAAACAGCAATAAATAATTATTATTAAAAAAAATAAAAATAACTGACAAAAATAATTCAAATAAAATAACTAAAAATAAAATAACAATTGATGAGTATAATTAAACTACTATTACCAATAAACCAATAATTAGAATCATATTAACAATAACAATTAAAAAAAGAATCAAATGAAAATACAAAAGAAAAAAAATAAAACAAATAAAATAAAAATAACAATTATAATATGAATAAAATACAAAATAACAATAAGAATACAAAAATATGAATATAACAAACAATACAAAAAGTAATATGCAAATAACAAATAATAAAAATTGCCATTATTAATACAACAAATGATAACAGCAATAAATAAAAATAATTTAAATACAAAAAGAAATTGTTAAACTAAAAATTATCAAAATAATATTGATTAAAATGCAATAAAGTTGAATTAAATTGAATTGAATTAAAATACCATGGAAAATATATAAAAGAAAATAATGCTAAAAATAAAATACACAAATACATAACAATCATCTAACAATACATACATAATAAAAACAAGACCAATCACCGTACTAGGAACGTCAGTATTAATCCTAACAAAAGAATAATAACTGAAGCATGACTTAGTGATAATGATATGCTAACAATACCAAACTAGCCATACTAAGGTACTACTGGTAATGATAAGGAGATGATGATGGTGGTGGTGGCAGCACCGGTGGTGGCACTGACCGTTCATCTCCCGCGCCCTCAGGTGTGCCCTCTCCCCGCCCTCCCCGCTCCGGAAGCTCCTCTTCTCGTGCTCCTCATGCTCGCTGTCGTCAGGCTGGAGGTTCTCGTTGGCGAGCGGGTGATCGTTACGCCCCACGGCCTTACGCCGTGCCCGTTTGATCCTCTGTGCCCGCTGTACCCGCTCCTGCAGGTCGCCATTCTCTTCCTCGTCCTCTTCCTCCTTCAGGAACTAAGAGCATGTCGTGCATCAGTAACTAGGTGGGTATGGGGGGGTATGGTCGGGTTACCGGCCGTTCGTTCGTACCTTGTGCGAATCCTCGTCTTCCTCATCACGCTCTTCCTCCTGCTTCCTGAGGGAGGCGCCAAACTCCTTCCTGTTGCAGGTGCGGGCCGGCTGCTTGTTCTCCTCCTCCCTGTCCTCCTCCTGCTCCGACTGCTCCTCCTCCTCCACCTTCATCGAGCAGATCTTAGGCAGTACGGACTCCTCCCCCTTCCACGCCTTCTTCAGCTGCAGCGTAAGGGTAGGACAGAACGTGAGGCTCCGCCCCCAGAGCCACAGCAACAACTACAGCGCACAGGCCACCGACAGCAAATGCAGCGCGCGCACGCGCACGCACACACACACACACACCTCACAACTCACCTACACACGGGCAACAGTTAAACACAACCAGACAAAATATCATCTAATTCAAATTCATCAAAGCACTAGTGATTACAACACTAAGGAGAAATAAGAGCACAAATACCAATGCAGAACACAAACAAATAATGATCTAATCAAACACAATAGATAATACGTCAAATAAACAGTCATAACAATAAATTCATAATAAAATACAAATAATAATGATAAAAATCTAATAATAATACTGAACAACTGTTAACCTAGATAACAACAATTAAAAAAAAAAAAAAAATCAACAAATGAAAACTGATCAAAATAATGATTCAATAAAAATGAAGGAAAAAAGAACAATAGAAAAATAAAATAGCACAAATAATATGAATGCAAAAAATATAAAAACATTATATAATCAAGCACAATAAATAATACATTAATAAAATAACAGAAATACAAAATAATAATAAAAATAAATAGTAATAGCAACAATAATAATAATAATAATAACAACATAATATAGCAAAATAATACGGCACTCCTGTTAACCTAAATAATAACAATTTAAAAAAATAATTACATTAAATCAATATACTAATGATTAAAATACAAAGGAAAAAAAATAGCATAAATATGACTGCAACACAAATAATAAACAAATTATATAATAAAATAACGATAAATAATACTTAAATAAAATAATAATAATAAAAAATAATAATAGCAACAACAAATTATTAATATTAAAACATTATAAAATGTATTAAAAACAATAACACATTATAAGCAATAATAATTAAAAAACTCCTGTTAACCTAAATAATAATAACAATTATTTTTTTTGAATCATTAAATTAAAATCAAGGAATAAAAGAACAATAAAAACAATAAGTTAGCACTAATAATATAATTTAAGGACAGCAACAGCTGAATGATAGAAGCTCCGGTTACTCAGCTCACCTTCTTCCTCACGCTGGAGTCCTCTTCCTCATCGTCATCGTCGAACAGCTTCTTCTTCTTCCTCAGGAAGCTGGGCAGGTCGGGCCGGGGGCGGGGGGCGTCCCTGGGGGCGAGGGCGGGCGGGGCCGGGGAGTCGTCGGCAGGCACCCTGGGCGTGTCCTCCCTGTCGCCCCTCCTCCTCTCTCCCTCGTCTTTGGTGTCTCGGCCGGATTTCTGCTCCCTCAGCAGCGACCCCGGCAGGTTGGAGGCGTACTTGAACCCGGGGCCTCGTTTTTGCTTGCAGGCCAAGAGGACGAGACGAGAAGAGACGACTTTATACCTCACGCCCACGGCTCCCGAGTGTGTGTGTGTGTGTGTGTATATATCGCTCTTCTGAAACTCACTTTCCCCGTCTTGCCGGCGTAGTTGCATTTGGGACACTCCCAGCAGTTTGGGAGCTCATCGTTCACCACTCCTGCTGCGTCCTTCACCTGATCCCCACACACACACACACACACACACACACACACAGAGACGTTATCATTACTGCTCCAATAGCCGCACTAAACACTCATCAGTGTACAAATCGATGTGCTCATTCATTTCGCACTGGTGTTTATATTTGCACCGCTGATTTATCTGCACCAGCCCTAGCCCACTGCATGTGTCACCTTACTTCAACATCAGGGACTTTATACGTGCACTCACTCACTTTACTGCAGATCCCAATGCCAGAGACGTCTATTCAAAGAGTTGTGTATCTCTATAAATGCATAGTGCTGTGGTATATAACTTATATAGTATTGTTATTTTATTTTAGCCATTGGAGACTTGGTGTTTTATTTAAATGTTTAATGTTTATTGAGGCACCATGGGTCTGAGAGGAACGAAATTTCAATCCTCTGTATGTCTTGTTCATATTGCAGTTTTTGACAATAAAGTTGACTTTGACTTGACATCCTGGCAGCCATCTGCCCGGCGGCTCTCAGTACTCGGCTAACGGCAGAGCTCCGGGGTCCTGTGACTCCGGTAAGAACCGCATTCATGCTCTACACCCCACCACGCGATAATCTCTCAGAAACTCAAAACTTGTTTCATTATTATTAGTATAACTGCTATTACTTAAAATTAACTCATTAGTTTATTTTTTGTAATTGTTTTTTTTTTAGTTTATTTTATAGTTTTTATTATTGACTTTACTTTCATAATCGTTACTGTATTTTTTACTTTTATAATTTATTATAACATTTTAATATTTTTATAACAATATTCATTATTATATTATTTTTGTAATATAATAATTTATGTTACAGTTATAATTATTAATATGTTATTATTATTTTACTATCAGTGTATAGTTGTTAGTTAGTTGTTATTACTTTATTGTCATTTTTATGTAATTATCATTTATGACGATATTCGTTTTATTATAATTATATTTAATAATTATATTATTACCATTATACACTTCATATTTAACCATCATTTTATTATTTGTTAATAATCATTATCATTTTATTATTCAAATGCTGTAACCCAGTGAAATGAGACGGCCAGAAGCAGCGCTTTAAAACCATAAGCCACTGGTTCTGCTGCAGCTCTCACGTGTCTTAAGGAACCGGGTCAAAACTGCTTCTTTTATTTACGATTTATAACAAAAACAATCATTAATCTGCCGCAATTCAAAGAAACTCGAAGTTCTACAGGCGCATGGGAGCGTGACGGGCGACCGCAGTGCATACGAGGTGACATAGCAGCCAAACTCCCTTTCCGAGAGAACACAGTTCTGAGCTTTAAATGGCGGCTCCTGCTCATTAGAACGCCCCGACCCCGAACGCCGGGGTTACGGAGGCCCTGAGTGAGGACGGGACCGGCTGACAGTGACCTTCAGGCAGTTGGGATGGACGATCTCGTTACAGATGGAGCACTCCATCAGCATGGCGTTAAACTTCTCCTCCTCCTCGTCCAGCGTGTCCTCCTTACCGGCCTCTCCACACACCACACACACCGCCGTGTGGGGCAGAACGGGCTACGCACACACACACACGCACACACACACACCAGAGTAAAGTACTTCACAGTTAAAAAACAACTTCATCTGTTATAGTCTCGAACGGCTGCGTCCCAAATCTACAGGATCCCTACAGGGCAGTACTCTAAGGTTTGGGACGTAGCCGTGTGTGTGTGTGTGTGTGTGTGTGTGTGTGTGTGTATGTATGTATGTATATGTGTCGTACAGCGATGCACTGCCTCATGATGCAGGACTGTTTCATGCGCCCCGGGCCTCCGAATTTCTTCATGTCCTTACAGAAGTGGCACTCCCCACACTCGCTGCGTACGCACGCCTCACACTTCCTGCAGCGCGTCCTCCTGCGCCGCGCCCCCGACGAGCTCCGGTTGGATGGCAGCTTCACCACGGCGCCCGTCGACGAGGACGAGGACGAGGAGGCGGTGGGTGTCGACGCGGCCAGGGTGCTCGCCATCTTGGGTTTGGGCCTGTTAGTGGGCCTTTGCTAAAAATAAACAGAGAATAAAGTGTCTGTAAATGTAAACAAACAACACACACACACACACACACACACACACACACACACACACACACACACACACACACTGAATGACTCACACAGACTAAACTATACTTACAAGCAGCTATTGTTTCCTATATTTACTCACTGATTGTTGTGTGTGTGTGTGTGTGTGTGTGTGTGTGTGTGTGTGCACCTACTGGCCAGGGGTTGGAACAGTGCAGTTGTTTCCCAAAGCCACAGCTGGACCTGTAAGGCTCCTACTTTACTAGGGGTGGGTGTGGGAAAGGACTTCAGCATGCGTTACGATTACATCACGATCCGATTCGTAGTGCCATATTCCACATAGGTCACCGAAAATATCAAAACAGCTCAAAAACAGGTCACAGCGTACGACCTAAGTCCTCTTAATACCCCACATCACACTGTACTGCGCCACCTACAGGAGCGGAGACTGTAGTTTATTTAAACCGTGTTCAACAAATATCACGATATATTGCTGTATCGATGTTTTCAGCACAGCCCTAATACCAGGTTAGTTCAGTGCTAGCCTCCGCTGTTCCACAGGAAACGACACACACCCGCTTCGTTATGGATATCGTGTGTGTGTTTGTATTGTGTGTACACGCATGTGTTTACTGTACTCACCTGTTTGGTGTGTGTGTGTTGTATCCACTGACCTGTTGAGAGTGTGTGTGTGTGTGTTGTATCCACTGACCTGTTCTGTTGTGTGTGTGTGTTGTATCCACTGACCTGTTCTGTTGTGTGTGTGTGTTGTATCCACTGACCTGTTCTGTTGTGTGTGTGTGTGTATCCACTGACCTGTTCTGTTGTGTGTGTGTGTATCCACTGACCTGTTCTG
>JAJAGP010006649.1:0-19519 GCA_025084515.1 Ancistrus triradiatus | reverse complement strand
TTGCGGTGTGGCTTCTTGAAGCCAACAGGAGAAGTGGAGGAGGCGCCAAAATAGGGTTCTCTGGTGAGGGCTAGAACTGATGCCAAAAGAACAGCTCAGAGAGAAATCAGAATGTGTTGGTAGAAATGTTAAGGACACGTCACACAGTATGAGACTTCTGCAGCACTAACTACCGACACACAACCGTGTATATTCATTGTTGAGTACATTGTGGGCATTCTCAATGCTAAAAACTGCTACGAACTTATGTTATTATCCATAAACTCATAGTCTTTTTTAAAATTCTATTACAACTTTAAGCAAGTCAAAGTCAGACTTATTTCTATAGCGTAGGTCCACAGGGAGTTTGGCTTCATCATGTAAGACAATAGAGTAGCTCCTTAGCAGTTTGGCAGCTAGTTTAAATGTTAGCTATGATAATGACAAGTTGACACCTTTTAAACTCACTTCAACATGTTTTTACAGTCATTTAACCCACTTTATATTAGAGTGAAATGTGTTTTAAGTTTGAACTGATATACATTGACAGAGAAAGAGAGAAATAGAAAAAAAGGAAGAGAAAGAGACAGGTCAACTGTAAAGCCCACCCACAGTGAAAGTTGATACGTCTACTTATATCATATCATAGCACATATCTGAGCAGCTCCCACAGTTTCATTGTCCACCACCCAGACACAGGTAGCACTTTCACTACATACTCCTCTCTGCCTGGACCATTTCCAGGTGCTTAGCAGAAATAAATTTGTTGTCACAACACCCATTACATTGCTTGCCATTGTGAACAAGAAACCTGGACTGCTATGCACTGGGACTGTATTGTGTTTAGTGACGAATCCAAGTTCTGTTTGGGATCTAATGACGGTTGGGATCGAGTATGGAGACCTTGTGGTGAATGCTTCAATCCTGCCTTTGCTGTGGAGCAACACACTGTACCAGCTGCTGGTGTGATGATCTGGGGAGCCATTGCATAAAACAGTCGGTCACTCCTAGTAGTGATATGAGAGACACTAACAACTCAGCAATATGTGCACGACATCATGTGACCACATGTTGGCTCTGATGGCAGGGCTTCCAGCTGGCATTTTTCAGCAGGATAATGCTCGACCAAGCACAACAAGGGTGTCCCAGGAATGTTTCCACCAGATTGCAACATTTCCTTGGCCTGCCCTGTCGCCAGATTTATTGACAATCGAGCATTTATGGGACCAGCTGGGATTCCAGCTTCGGCAAACTATAAGTGCAGAGGATCTACAGGCCCAGCTCTCTCAACAAGTAGCCTCTGAGAGCCTTTTTGTAGAGCAGCAGGGGAAGCAATTTTATGCCCTCTTGTGGCAAGTCCCAGTGTGTAATCAGACCACACCTTTACATATCCCTGTGTGACATAACTGCATACCCAGTTTTTTTTTCGACAATGCAACATTTCTATCTGGGTGCTTATTTTTGCCAGTGTATATATTGCACTCTTGCTATCAAAGATAGACTTGATTTCCAGTATATTGTGCATTATTTGTGGGTATCAGGGAGCCCCTGTCAATATAGCCTACTCCAAGAACTGCTGGGAGAGGTTAAGTGTCTGTAATTATAAAGGCATAATTACATAGGTATCAATAACTGTACATGTTGTATACAATCTGCCAACTAGCAGCCGAACTATTTTCCTTTATGTGGCCCAGAATGTAAATGTGCTTGTAATTTCAGCTTTATTTGTACTGCCACCCATTTTAATTACTTTGAAAAAGCTTTGTTTAACAGGGCTGTGCTAATATCATCATCATAAAGAAAGCTAGCTAAATCCCACTGCTCTCTATCAAAGTACATCAGCTCACAAATAAGCATTTGTGTAAACACATTCTCTACTCCAAGCAAATTCCCTGAGGCCCTGAATTGACTTCATAAGTAGGTTCCGGTAATGTCAAGATAAAATGATTCACAAGCACGGTTTGTGCTACAATGGCACTAGAACTGAATATGGCTTCTCTCTGTATTGTTATCTGTGTTGTTAACAGTAGTAGATCTATGGTGTACTCCAGATCTATGCACTGGTATTGTCACTAAGTTAATGAATAAAATTGCATCTCACTGCCTACCTGTTTTTCCTTTTGAATAATCTAAATAGCCCAAATTTTCCAGTTGCCTCCGATTGATGTGCATTGTATAGTGATTGAAGTCAGTAACCAAGTTTCTTCAGTCAGCAGTCAATAACTCAATTTGAAATTCTTGGAAATGCAGTGCAAGCAATGTGCATCAGTGAAAACTGGTCCTGGAGGCCAAGAATCCAACATATTTCTCTCCTGTCCCAACTAATAACCGTGGAATTTGATAAGTCCATTGAATTGTAGTGTTTACAGTACATTGCTGTATCCCAAATACTGAGAAAAAATATAAACATACTATTTATTATCCAGAATTGAATTTCAAAACTAGTTATTGTCACCTCATAAGCTGCAGAGGAGTTTACCAAGTTGTTCATACTTTATTTTGGCAGTCATATACAGTATATGTATATGACTACTTCATATACAGTATACAGTGCACTAGCCTAGACCTTCTAGGTAATTGTGGTTCCAGAGGTATTATGTTATAATATTATATTGACAGCATTTAGCAGACACCATTATCCAGATTTACTTACAATTGATACAATCTTACAATCCCAAGCAATTGTGGGTTAATGGCCTTGCTCAAGGACCCAACAGTGGAAGCTTGGCAGAGGTGGGATTTGAACCCTGGACCATCTCGTCCATAGTCCAGTAACTTACCCACTAGGCCAACACAGTCCCACAGAGGTCACAGAACCCATTTTTTTGCACTAAACTGGGCTTTCTATTGCAGATAAATTGATTACATTAGCTGTATTTTCATGACTGCAACAGAATATTTGGTAATGTGAAGGACAGCTTGTGCAGTTGCAAAGCTCAAAAAGACTGTCAGCTCTCAGAAAAGTGATGAGAATCATTACAAACAACCAGATGTCACTTTATTCAGCTCTCAAAAAGACTTCTCAAGAAACTAGACATCCTTGTGGAACTTCAGTGTCTTGTATAAAGACTAAAGCTCTTTTCAGACTTGATGCTTTGGTCAATACCAGGTTATCTATATTAGTTATGTTGTGATATTGTGTCATTCAGAAATGCAGGTTTAACACAGTAATTTAGCTCATTGAACCATGTCATGTACGAAAGACCTGTTCCACAGAACTTTTACCATGTCTAACATATAATAAGTCTACTTTTCAGACACTTGAGTTTATTTAGCAGCTGCATGTTCTCATTGCTTAGACACTGCCTTTAATCAGAGTGATGGTGTATATTCGTGACATTGGCAAGACCACCCAGAGGTTATTTTCATAGCTAGGCTGTTGGTATTTTCTTTTTCTTATATTTTATATGGTTGCATTGCCAAATACATTTTATTTGGAAGGAGTGGCTTAGGCCCACAAAACCGATTGGATTGTACTGTGTAAAAAAGTTACAAGTCACTCTGGACAAATATGAAGCTTACATTTACAGTACTTAGCCAACACCCTTATACAAAACAACTTTCAGAATTGGTTTTACCTTTTTTATTAGACCTTACCTCATGCTAGAAAAACAGCCTACAGCCCAAGAACACCATCCAATTAAAAAGATGTTAGGAAGTAATGGGAAAAAAACAATGAACAGTAAAAAGGAAATGAAAAATAAAATGAGTTAAATAAATAATATCAATAATAAAAATGTTTAAGTGGAATCTCAGTCTGCACTGAGAGGCAAGTCCTTAGTTGCTGTGAAGGCAGCATGTGACTCAGCCTTTCAGATATCCAGTAGAAGTTCATTCCACCACCTGACTGCCTGTACAGAGAAGATACTTGATGCGTCTGTTCCTTTAATCTTGAGAACCATGTTTGAGTCTCGTAAGGTGCAGTGTATCGAGTGGAGTTGATTTAAATAGGCAGCAGGTGGTCCAATTTTTTGTAGGTTTTTTCTGTCCATGCTTTGTAGGTGAGCATCGTGTTTTAAATCTGATGAAGGCAGCCAGTGAAGGCAACGCAGCAGTGGGGAAACACAAGAGAACTTTGGTCAGTTGAAAATCAGACATGTTGCTGCATTCTGAATCAGTTGCAGCCGTCTGGCTGTTCACCTGGGAAGGCCTGCCTGGAGTGCATTGCACTAGTCTAGTTTTGATATGACAAGAGACTGAGCAAGCACTTTCTAGAGCTTTCTGTTTAATCTGGTGCTGCTGCACAGTGATAATCATAGGTGTAGTTTTAGGGGTGTTGGGAGGCGTGGGCATCGTTGTGATTTAGCTTCTAGTGCTTTCATTGCGATGAAACGACAGTTCAGGGTTTTTTTGTTTGTGGTTTTTATTTTTTATTGTTATTATTATTTGTTATATATAAAATATCGAGTAGTAATGGCACTCTGTGACTTTTTTGTACGCCAGGGGACGAGCAGCATGGTAGCATGCAGCTCTCACACAGACGTGTAACTTTAGCTCCATGTGTATTTTGTGAATTTAATATATATACAGTGCCTTGCAAAAGGATGCGGCCCCCTTGTTTGACCTTGACTGAACTTTTTCAAACTTTGCCACATTTCAGGCTTCAACATAAAGTATGAAATGTATTTTTCTGATGAAGAATCAACAACAGGTTGGACACAATCGTGAATGAGATGGAACGAAATTTATTGGTTATTTTAAACTTTTTTTAGAAATAAAAAAAACGAAAAGGGGGAGTTCTGCAAACTTATTCGGCCACGCCCCGTTCCTTTCAGGCAAGCAAAACTAACTATCAGAAGTTCAGTGAGATCTCTGAAATGATCCAATGTTGACTAAACGAATGATGATGATAAATTAGAATCCACATGGTGTATCAAGTCTACGTATAAATTGCAAAATGCTCTTGTAGTCTCAGAGTTCTTTCTGTTTAAAGTGCAGAGAGGCATCCTGAAGACCAAGACACCAGGCCGGTCTGAGTGAGACTGAGATATGTGTGGAGAAGTTTAAAGCTGGTTTGGAATTCATATTGAAATGGTCTAGAGCATCAGACCACTGCAAATCTACCAAGACCCGGCTTCCCTCTTAATAAAACTTTCAGCTCAACAAGGGAGAGGGGGAAGGGGGGGGGGGATGATCAGAGATGAAGCAAGAGGCCCATGATCACTCTGGATGAACTGCAGAGATCTACAGCTGAGGTGGGAGACTCTGTCCATAGGACAACAATCAGTCGTACACTGCACAAATCTGGCCTTTATGGAAGAGTGGCAAGAAGAAAGCCATTTCTCAAAGATATCCATAAAAAGTTTACCGCAAGCCACCTGGGAGACACACCAAACATGTGGAAGAAGGTGCTCTGGTCAAATGAACTTTCTGGCCACAATGCCAAACGTTTATGTTTGGTCATGTCATGTCATCTAGCGTGCCATGAGCGTGTGTCACGCCCCCAACCCCCCGGAAAGTATAGATGAAACCTACGCCACTGATGATATATTTTGAATCACTAACATCTTGGTATCACCGTGTAATATTTTATTTCTTCACAAATGATACAAATAAGTCTGAAACCTGGACAGGATGGAATTTTCACTTTGGGTTGCATTAGACACCTTGCTAAATGACTCGTCCCATGTTAGACTGCATGTGTGAAAGTGGTTTAATACTGCACATTATTGTTTCAGCGGCTGCTACAGGGCACAAGCATACTGCAGCAGGTGTTATGCACACAGTTCATCTGTCTATGACACCTCTCTGTTCTCATTACCCAGTGTGAGCACAGACTAGACGTATTGAGAAGCGCAGACAGACGACAATTGTAAGATGGTTGATGGTAGAATGACATAGCTCATACATCTGCCCACCTCAGTCATTACTGACTATAATAGCTATCTTTTCTCATAATGTGTTAAGTAATGTAGTTTAATTTTTTTCCTGGTTGAAAAGGCATAGTGCTGGTGGTTGTTCTTGTTGGACTGAGAGCTTCCTGGATAATCTTCCCTAAGCACAGCGATTTAATCATAAACTTTTATACAGCAGAGAATAGTGTGAGCAGGGCCAGCCTTTCTGTGGTGAAGCTATTAAGCTGTAAGTAATAGTAGCTCTGTTTGGATTTTTTCAAGTGTAGATCTGCTCTGTAACCTCCCTTTCTCTAATCAATTGCATAACCATGACACAACATCTGTTACCAAGATTAGTCACCCACTACATTTGGCCAAAATCTATGGGATAGATATTTATGATATATATATATATATATATATATATATATATATATATATATATATATATATATATATATATATAAAAGATATAGCTGTTGTCATATTTACAGTGTCTTGTATCATTTGTCGAGTTTTCATTAGATCTGTTGAATGTTGATGAAAAACATAAAGCCCTTTCCACATGGGACTACATTTACAAGGGGACCTTTGGCGGTAATTTGCTTATTACTGGGCTTCTCTGTGAAGTTACTTATCCAGTTCAGTCTTGTCTGTGTTTTTTATCTGTCCTCCCCTGAGGAAAATACACGGCAGAAGATGGCTGTGTGTTTCATTTCTTCAACTCACTGTGCTCAGATTATGTCTAGTTCCTATCTGGAAGCATGTTTCTGAAATTTTATAACCAATTTTTGGTGAATGTTGGTATTTAAAAAACAAAATAATAATAATTAAAAAAATAAAAATTTAAAAATGGGAAGATCTCTGTTCTGGCATCACTCAGAGAGAAAAGAGAACAACACAAAAGCCACATACTGCTTTGACTAACTCCAAGTTTGAAAATGATATGAGAACATTACAGGGCTATGCTGGCCAAATCAAGTCAATATTAGGCCAGAGATATATATCTATATATATATATATATATATATATATATATCTATATTATATATATATATATATATATATATTATATCTATATATATAATATATCTAGATAAGTGCTTTATTTCCTTTCGGGACTTGAGTCCATTGTCGGCCTATAGCGCACCTGCTGTATTTGGACGGACCCAGCCCTTGTGTTTATGTGTTAGGTTCACGAAGTTTGGCTTGTTTCTCCATATGAGGACATGTATTTGTTGAAACAGCTTGGGAGATACTCGCTAATGCAGGATAATCACCTTGGATTATTTTTTTTCTACCTCGCTTTTGCTTTGTGTAAAGATAATAAAGGTAAAAACTGCACAATCACAACAAAAAGTGTTGCTATTTTGATTCTTGAGTCTGATAATTTCATTTAGTTATTTAGATCAATTTGCAATTAATGTCACTGGAGTAGTAGTACTGGTTTGTTTGTTACATTTGTTTAAATCATGCACTTGAACTGTGTACCCACCAAAGTCTGATGTCTTGCATCTGGAAAAGTGCTCTCTTATTTACCATGTTAATGCATTAAAACATAGAAAAAATCACACTGTGGATTTCATTTTTATCAAATAATTCTATTTAAATTCTATTCTAATAAGTTCTAACATATTTCTAAATATGTTGTTTCCAAATGATACAAGATATAATCCGAATAGCTGAAAAAATAGCCACAAATCTGTTAAATCTGCTCTGTTCCTAACACTTGCACAGTAGTGTGTGTATGTGTATTGTGGCATGGATTCCACAAGATGCTGCAAATATTCCTTTTTAACTCTGCTCAATGTTGACATGATTGCGTCATTCCTGGAGATTTTTCAGGTTCACTTTCATACTGCCAAACTCCCATTCTACCACATCTCAAAGGTCCTCACTTGCATTCAGATCTGATGACTGGGAAGGCAAGTGAAAAATACTGAATTCATTGTGATGTTTATGAAAACAGATATGAGCATTATGCTGGAAGTAGCCATTAGAATATTGGTAAATTGTTACACTGAAGTGTTGAACATGGTCTGCCACAGTGCCTACATAGGCTGTGCCATTGATGGCTTATTAGTACATTATGACTGATTGGTATTAACCGTCCTAAAGTGTGCCAAGAAAACATTCCCCACACCAGCATGGATTCATGCTGTTGGTGCCAAATTCTGTGCCATCTGTGTGCCTCAGCAGAAATCAAGAATTAAGACCAGGCTCTGTTTTTCTAGTCTTCAAATGTCCAGAACTTTCTCAGCTAACAGAAGTGAAACCTGGCATGGTTGTACAGTCTGCTGTTGTACCCCATCTGCCTCAAGGTGTTGTACATTCTGAATTGCATTTCTGGTCACACTATACAGTGTGATTATTTGAGTTACCATAGCCTTTCTGTCAGCTTGAGCCAGTGTTGCCATTCTCTGTTGAACTCTCTCATCACCAAAGCATTTCTGTCTTCAGAAATGCATCTCACTGGATATTTTCACTGGAGTAAACTCTAGAGACTGTTATGCGTGAAAATCAGCAGTTATAGAAATGCTCAAAAGAGCCCATCTGGCACCTGCAATCATGCCTCGGTCAAAATCATGATTTTGGTTGATGTGAATATTATCAGAAGCTGCTGGCCCATATATGTAGCCAACCTTCCCCTTCCTTCAGACACAGCCAATTTACATTTACATTTACATTTACAGCATTTAGCAGACGCCCTTATCCAGAGCTACTTACAATTGGTACAGTCTTACAATCCAAGCAATTGTGAGTTAAGGGCCTTGCTCAAGGACCCAACAGTGGCAGAGGTGGGATTTGAACCCTGGACCTTTGGGTTACCACACCTTACCCACTAAGCTACCACAGTCTAAACTGTTCTTGCGTATGATATTCTGACTATGCTGGGAAACACCGCTTGGTCTTAAAGCAAGATCCAACAACCAATGAAAACAAGTTAACACAACCTCTGCAGGGAATTAGCTTAAATATAACACATTTCTGCCAAATGCAATATGTACTCAGTGAGCAAAAGTGTTGGGACTATGGGCATGGCTGTTAATAGTTCGTAAAAAATTACAATCTTGTTTTATAATTTCTTTTTCCCCCCTCAGCTTTAGTTTTAACTCCCTATTAGAAAATCCAAGCCATACACCAGCACCGTAGACATTAATATGCAATTATAATGCATTAAAGTGTCACTGCTGCAGATCAGGCTATTACCAGAATAATATCTGGTCAGTAGTCATCCTATGGCAGTCCAATTCCATTAAAAACAGATTATATGCAGCAGACAAATCATGCCTGTGAGAAATGAAAGCACTAACAATACTCAGGTGGCAGGTTTGTTGCATGCTAGTGTTTAGTGAATGTGTGAATTATGGTGCCATGACAAGGCAAATTCAGGTTATAAATATCGATTTTATTGTTGTGACAGTTGTTGCAGTAAGATATTTCAGTTGAGTTAAGGGGCAATACATAAATATTTCAGAGTCTGAACCAAGATTCCTGCCAGTACCTCTTGCAGAAAGGTTTAAATCTTTCTTCATGATCTGTTGTTATTTCCTTTACTTCCATCGTGAGCACACCCTGTCCAGGTGCAGTTACTGAAATATATTAACAATGGGGTTGAGAGTAGGATGGCTGCAACTACAGCTGTGTGCTTGTGGTGACTCATGAATATTTGATTGGGGACTCGATCTCTCATTGTGATACTGGAAAACAGGAACGTTGCTAACTTTACACCCTGCATGAACCACCAGTGAAGGTGATATGAAACTCTTTATTCATGAAAGCTATACCCGAAAATTGATGCTCTTTTACATACAACTGGCGAACGCTTGTCTTTCAAGTTTGCAAACTAGGTGGTGTCCTTATAACTGACAAGGTCATGGACACTCAATCAGTTGACATACTGCAGGTTCTTTTATTAACCATGGCACAGCCATATAAAATGAAATTGTGTCGTGTTTATAGTTTCCCCAAAGTTTTGGAGTGACTTTCACCCTGTCAGGAAGTAAGATATATTTGAGAATGTATTACTTTAATTAGTATTTGGTATGTTCCCCCTGTGCTGTAATGAGAGTGTACACCTGAGCTGACATGGACTAAACACATTTGTTCAAAATATAGTGATACATGTTATCCTAGCAGGATTTCACAATATTCCAATCTTGTGATGTTACTGAATGCTTGGCTTTCTCTGTCTTTTAAGTGCCCCATAAATGCTTGATGGGGTTTAGGTCAGGTGACTGTGGAGGAAAGATCATGAGAGTCAGCAGTCCTTGATCTCTTTTTTTTGGTATTCAACTAATAAAGCTTTGTGGTGTGTGTTTTGGGTCAATGTCCTGCTGCAGTATGTAACCTTCTCCACAAGATCCAAACAAGTATTTTCACTATCTTCACTATCTTTCCCCGACTATATGTACAAATGAATTTACAGCTAAAATAAATTAATAAATACTCCTAGTAAATGAAGAGAATTAATAGTTTTGCTGTTGCTGCAAAAAAAGCAATGCTTACTGCAAAATACACAAGATTATGTAAAATCTTAATGAATTCATGCTATTTCTAAACTGGAAAACAAACCAAAATGTTGACAAAGCCATCCAACATCAAGCCTAAAAAGTGTGTATGCTGTGTAAAGTCTTAGGACACCATTAGATTTGTTATTTTAGCAATGGTATCACGACCATGTATAGTGTCTTATACAGTACATAGTCTCTCTCTTGAAGTACAACCAGAAAATTCAGGAAGTTTTGTAAGCAGTATTAAAAGTTGATAAATGCTTCTATAGGCCAAGCTGATGCCAAGCTGACCCATTTACAGTCCAAAGAAGCTTGGTCAGGAATGGTCCTTTTGGAAGGATAGTAGGTAAGACACCAGTTTTCTGGGGATAGGTCACACCTGCAAATCCCACATGTGCAGTAGCAAAAATAACCTTAAATTGTAGTTATAAGGTTTAGGTTTAAGGTTTATATAGGTCTGTAATTTTCATCATAGGTACACCTCAACTATGAGAGACAAAATGAGAAAAAATATCCAGGAAATCACATTGTAGGATTTTTAAAGAATTTAATTGTAAATTATGGTGGAAAATAAGTATTTGGTCAATAACAAAAGTTCAACTCAATACTTTGTAACATAACCTTTGTTGGCAATGACAGAGGTCAAATGTTTCCTGTAAGTCTTCACCAGGTTTGCCAATTTTTGGCCCCACTGTATGTATATATATATATATATATATTTCTTTTCAGATTATACTAGCGATTCTAAATATGCATTTTAAAACGTTAATTTCTATTTTTCTTTTATATATAGGATATAGGATATATAGGGCTCTCCCTATTCAAAGAAATGACAGTCTGGTCTTGTATGGCTGGAAACAACTGCCCAAAGGCATTACCAAGATGGCGGCAGAGTGAACAGACTTATCTTATGATGACTTTGCTGTTATTCATCGCAGACAGGTCTTAATGCGCTTTGTGCCACAGAAACAATCATCAATCTGCTCAGTAAAACACATTATGTCAGCATCAGGTATGAATGTCGCTTGGTCTATTTTTTATAACCTTAAGTTACCAAACTTGCCTCTCACCAAAAATAGCCATGAAGCTGACATGGGCGAGACAACAAGTTCAGACTGTACATATTAAACTATATTATACTACTCTGACTACTGCACTGTCCAGGGTATGGTCCTGCATAGTGCCAGTGTTTCTATGACAGACCCTTGAACCTCTGTGATTCTTATCTTGATAAATCATTTACTAGCTTAAAGGACCACTGAATATAGCTGTATCATATCTAATACAGGATGTTTATATCTGATGGTTACATTTTTCACATTTTAACCCTGCTTTTCATGGTCAGAGTCATGGGGGCTGCATCATCTATTCCACAGAAATCCAGGAGCAGGTATAAGTCTGCCCTCAGTGGGACACCATTCCATTGTGAGGCTGGTAGGGGTCACCATTAAATAAACATCCCATCCCATCAGGCATGACCGGGCATTCCTATAAGACACCTGTTCTGGTCAGAAGGCACTGTTGGGCTCTGAAGAACACAGAATGTAGGCATAAGAATGCCATTATTATTGTTATTATTATTATTACATTACACTTTTACCCTTTTCTGCCCTTAAAACACTCTTGTGTCAATCAATCACAAACCTCCTGTCCCATCTTGATTTTCACCTCTTTAATTATATAGTGTTCAGTGTCTAGACGTCACTATTACATTACTACTTCAAGGGCGGAGTGTCAGTATGATGGCATCATATCTTTTGTCTCTGTTCAAAGATTGATGCATACATGAAATGTTAATAGTTTCATACTGCCCAGAAAAGGTTGTTAAATATTTAATGTACTATGTAGAAATAGGCAGTTTAGACAGTGTTCTTTTTAACTGATAGTGCTGACTTGTAATAACTGATAAACTGATAACTTTTAATAGACCCCTGGAGATTTGTGATGGAAGGATGTTGAATTAAGGTGCTGTGTCTAGTGATATAGATGGACAGCAGCAGGCGGTGTTTACGTAAGAGTTTTGTAGAACTTGAATTTTATGATGACCCTTCTGGTTCGTGTACAACATTACAACAGTAAAGTCCCATAGCCATCATGAAGTGCTGGATCTCTTAATCCTGTAATCTCCTGCTGTTTCTCTTCTGCACTCTCCATCCATCTCTCATTCACAGCTGCCTGACTCACGTTCTCTGTCTCACTCTCTGCTTACTACGCATCACTACAGATTTCCAGTCTGCATCCGATTGGTCCTTATGGGCAAAAGGAGATTAGGAGGCGGTCTCTCATCAGCTGGAGGGCACGAGCAGAAGAGGAATGGAGGGAAGGAGTGAAAGAGGGAGATACAACGATGCTGTCTCTTTAAGAGTATTTTTAGTCTGGCAGTTAGTGGTCAGTGGTGGGGAAAAATCATTGGCGGTGGTAGTGCAGTAGCAGCCTGTGAACACAGTGAGGAAGACAGATCCACAGTGATGGGAAAACAGCCCCATGGCAGAATTCATACCTTAGGGCTTTGTAGCTCGTTGGATATTTACAGTCTCCCATTCATTCGAGCCTGTATGAAGGTAAGTGGCTCTTATAATGAAAATGATTTACCAAAATTTTTTATCACATTTGCATTTTTGAGTTGTTTGTGTTAGTAAGCTAGTTTTTAAGTTTAAGAAGGAAAGCTGGCTATCAGATTTAACCTGCATCTACTAACACTATTTTTTATAAATGCATTGTTGATGGAATGAATAGTTGACCTTTTTGCCTCCCAGGGCAGGGAAATGTAAATTTAATGAAACTGGCAAAAAGTGGAGGAAGAAGTAGGAAGGGTAAGGGAGGGCAAAAGGAAAGGAGAGGCGAAGAATACAGCTGAGGCGGGAGGGGGCGGGGGCCGGGGCCGAAGTAGGCAACGAGAGAGGGGGGACGGGAGAGAGAGGAAAAAGAGGGAAACGGAAGAGGAGGGTGGGGGCGGCGAGGGGTGGAGCGACGAAGGCGGGGTGGTCGGAGAGGGAGCCGAAAAAAAATCTGTTTAAAAAGTGGCGGAGATTATGGATGTGGTTTATGGTTTCAAATGAGTTCAATTATGGTTTCAATAAGTTGCACTACTGTTTCACTGTGTGCGAGAAAGGATTTTTTTGTTTGTGACCAGTTTCGCTAATAAAATAAAATGACCTAAAGAGGTTTATGAATGCTTGATGTGGCAAACATGTTGGGACTAGTGGAGATTTTTAGACAGGAGTTAAGGAAATTGCAAATTACATTTCCTAAATAACACAAATACAATATTATATATATATATATATATATATATATACATATTATATATATATATATATATACTATAATAATGTTAACTGGTCCTTTCAAAAAATTAGCATATTGTGATAAAGTTAATTATTTTCCGTAATGTAATGATAAAAATTAAACTTTCATATATTTTAGATTCATTGCACACCAACTGAAAGATTTCAAGTCTTTTATTGTTTTAATACTGATGATTTTGGCATACAGCTCATGAAAACCCAAAAATCTCACAAAATTAGCATATCATGAAAAGGTTCTCTAAACGAGCTATTAACCTAATCATCTGAATTAACGAATTAACTCTAAACACCTGCAAAAGATTCCTGAGGCTTTTGAAAACTCCCAGCCTGGTTCATTACTCAAAACCGCAATCATGGGTAAGACTGCCGACCTGACTGCTGTCCAGAGGCCATCATTGACACTCTCAAGAAAGAGGTTAAGACACAGAAAGGAAAATTCTGAACGACGAATCGGCTGTTCCCAGGTTGCTGTACAAGGACACCTCAGTGGGGAAGTCTGGGAAGGAAAAGTGTGGCAGAAAACGCCCTGCACAACGAGAAGACCGGTGACCCGGACCATGAGGAGGATTGTGGAGAAGGGCCGATTCCAGAGACACCGTGCACAGGCGTGTGCAGGAAATGGGCTACAGTTGCCGCATTCCCCAGGTCAAGCCACTTTTGAACCACAAACAGCGGCAGAAGCAGCACTGGACTGTTGCTCAGTGGTCCAAAGTACTTTTTTCGGATGATAGCAAATTTTGCATGTCATTCGGAAATCAAGGTGCCAGAGTCTGGAGGAAGACTGGGGAGAAGGAAATGCCAAAATGTCTGAAGTCCAGTGTCAAGTACCCACAGTCAGTGATGGTCTGGGGTGCCATGTCAGCTGCTGGTGTTGGTCCACTGTGTTTTATCAAGGGCAGGGTCAATGCAGGGTCTAGATATCAGGAGATTTTGGAGCACTTCATGCTTCCATCTGCTGAAGAGCTTTATGGAGATGAAGAGTTCATTTTTCAGCACGACCTGGCACCTGTACACAGTGCCAAAACCACTGGTAAATGGTTTAATGACGATGGTATTACTGTGCTCAATTGGCCTGCCAACTCTTCTGACCTGAACCTGATAGAGAATCTGTGGGATATTGTGAAGAGAAAGTTGAGAGACGCAACACCCAACACTCTGGATGAGCTTAAGGCCGCTATCGAAGCATCCTGGGCCTCCATAACACCTCAGCAGTGCCACAGGCTGATTGCCTCCATGCCACGCCGCAAAAGGATTCTCGACCAAGTATTGAGTGCATAAATGAACATAATAATCTGAAGGTTACCTTTTTTTGTATTAAAAACACTTTTCTTTTATTGGTCGGATGAAATATGCTAATTTTGTGATGCTAATTTTCATGAGCTGTATGCCAAAATCATCAGTATTAAAACAATAAAAGACTTGAAATATTTCAGTTGGTGTGCAATGAATCTAAAATATATGAAAGTTAAATTTTTGTCATTACATTACAGAAAAGAATTAACATTATCACAATATGCTAATTTTTTGAGAAGGACCAGTATATATACATACATACATACACAATAGTGCAAAAAAGTATTTAGTCAGCCAGTGATTGTGCAAGTTCTCCTACTTAGAAAGATGAGAGAGGTCTGTAACTTTCATCGTAGGTACACTTCAAAGAAAAAATTAAGGAAATCACATTGTAGGATTTTTAAAGAATTTAATTGTAAATCATGGTGGAAAATAAGTATTTGGTCAATAACAAAAGTTCAGCTCAATAATTTGTTACATAACCGTTGTTGGGAATCACAGAGGTCAAACGTTTCCTGTAAGTCTTCATCAGGTTTGCACACACTGTAGCTGGTATTTTGGCCCATTCCTCCATGCAGATCTCCTCTAGAGCAGTGATGTTTTGGGGCTGTCGTTGGGCAACACGGATTTTCAACTCCCTTCACAAATTTTCTAACTCCTTCGTTGCTCATTCGTGTTTGGGATCATTGTCATGCTGGAAGACCCAGCCATGTTCCATCTTCAATGCTGTCACTGATGGAAGGAGGTTTAGGCTTAAAATCTCATGATACGTGGCCACGTTCATTTTTCTCTTAACACGGATCAGTCGTCCTGTCCCCTTTGCAGAAAAACAGCCCCAAAGCATGATGTTTCCAACCATTGCTTCACCGTAGGTATGGTTGTACTGAGATGCAACTCAGGAATTCTTCTTCCTCCAAAACATGACGAGTTGAGTTTTACCAAAAAGTTCTATTTTGGCTTCACACATTGAAATATTTGAAACCCCTTTTTATCAATGGAGTTGTTTAAATCACAGGGTTCCCTTTTGCGGCAGTACTTATTCCTTCAATAACCACCTTTTCGATTTATACCCTCGACAATTATTGCACGGGTAGTTTTTGAAATATTGATCACATTTCATCTAGAAATAGTATGGACTATGTTGGTAAGACCGCTTCATTTTTACAATTTGAATGTGGAATTCACACTGAAACTGACCCACAGAAATCTTGCTCACTTGATTTTAATACTGCACTCTGGGGTGACACGTGTAATTTCCAGACAGGGAAGCTCCAATCGTGATAAGGGCAGGTGTCTCTAATTAAGTTAGGTCTCTCGGTGTATATTTAAAATTTAACCTTTCGAGAATACCTTGGATGGAAAATAAATAAATAAATATGAATCCTTGATCTGTATCTCACCTTTTACCGAAGGCCAGGTAACCAAATCAAAATGCTTATGTTTTAGATATATCATGAGAAGAAGCAGTTCATTGCAAAAGATACTTTCTTCTAACAGTTAATGGGAAAAGAAGAAGAGGAAGGCCTGTAGCAAGGTGGATAGAATAAAAAGGTATTATAAACAACACAAATCCAAACACAAGACAGGCTTGTGTCATGGTACTGTGATGAAAGTGCTTGGCCTACAAAGTGAGTGTCTTAACAAACGTCTCTCCTGGTCAAGTCTGCCCCCAATATTTATTGGTTCATTGATTCTATGATATCTGCTTGTATGTCTATTCTTGCTTACCAGTTCTCAACCACTAAGCGTAAGATATAACAGGTCTTGACATAGAACAATGGCTTTAAAATAGTACTTGTACTGTTTGTCATTGTTTATAGACTCTCTGAACTGTTCACTGGTGTGGCATGGTGGGCCAGGTATTAGAACTGTGCCTCACATCTTTAAAGACCTGGGTTTGAGTCCTGACCTGGCCACTGGTTGTGTAGACTTTGCATGTTCTTTTTGGGTCTGCTTGGGTTTTCTCCATTTTCCTTCCATATTCCATAGACATGTGTTATATCAATTGTCTCTAATGTGCCATTGTGTGAGGGATTATGCGTGTCCTGCGATGGACTAGCACCCTGCCCAGGATTGATTACTGGTTTGCTCTCTGTGCCACTGGTTAGACCACAACCTTATTGCAACATGTTGGCATGTTCTTCATTTGAACTTCATTTGAAGAGTATCCATTTGCCACTCTTTTATGTTTAGTACTAGTCTTTACACCTCTGACTGTGGACAATACTGGCCAGCTAGTTTATTTCTACATTCTAGGCACAATAATCTAGTTCAAATATACAGTGTATGTTCATAAAATGATGTGACCTGCTTGTGAAAGTGTGTTCTTTTCAGAATTATTTGCACTTAGAACCAAGTGGCATTCCAAGAAGTATATCTGCTTTTTCTAAATGTCATGAACATGACCAAGCTACCACATGCCTGCTGCCAGACTCTGATTCAGAGTCTAAACAGAGAGAATCAGTACTATTTTAGTTATGGATAGTTATATCAGTGACCTTAGCCTGCATTTAAAGGAGGCAGTGGATCAGAAATATTAAAGGAAAATATTAGAACTGCATACATTTTTCCAGACAATCTTTCTACACAAATACACCCACACCCACACACATGCAGAGAGAAAGCAAGTGATTCCAGCTTCCTGCTGTTCACACAACCCCACGCGTGACGCAACAAATGACCATCATAGCCCACAACCTCCCTCAGAACATGACACACATGCCAAGTAGGAGTAGAGAGAGTGGGGGTTTCAGATCCTCACGACTCACGTCCTCCTTAGCACGCTCATTCTGCACATTTTAACTCTCACACCGGCTGTGGGTTGCAAACTGCTACGCTCATGCTCTGTCTCTTAATGGATTTTGACTCATTGTGAGATAGTGTAGCTTCTTCCTTTATGTTCAGACTCACTGAATGTTGAATGTGTGACTTAGACTGGGCACCAAAATTTTACAAACTTTACAAACTAAAACAGGTGGACATTACAGTACATTATAGGACTTTTTATACTGAATTTGAAGCTGTTTTTAGATTTTATCTATCAGTCATGACTTGAGTGTTGAATTGAAGGCGACTGCACTTCTTCTTGGTTCTTGAAGATGTTTCGCCTCTCATCCAAAAGGCTTCATCAGTTCTAGAAACTGATGGGGAGTACATCTACGGTGCATCTGCAGTTAAAGGACAGGGGACGCTTTTCAGAATACAAATGTTCATATTTTGGACACAGAAGACAAAGGGTTTGAAGGAGGTCTGAAAGAGGCGATATATGTCCTACTAAAATAACGATTGTTGAACAGAGGAGGTGGTTTACACCAGCTATCAGCCCCGTACAAAGAAGTCTTGAGATCCCTTGCCAGGATATTTAACCCCCATTCACACCAAGGACTGTAAGGACTCACATGATGGTAGGGTGGGGCAACGACTCGCCAAGGGATCAAACCTTGGCCCTGGTGATCTTGTTGACTCATGTATTGACAGGGTGGGTCAAGGACTCTCAGGACCACCTCCAAGTTATCTCCAAACCATAGAAATGGCAAAAGGCATAAGAAGATTGTTTTTTTTAAATTTATTTTTAATGTGCAGTTGTATTTTCAATGAAGACTGAAAATATACCTGCACATAAAAAAAAATCAATCTTTGCATGTGTATTTTGTAACATGAGGTTTTGTCTACTAGGACGAATACAAAGCACTTCTGTAAGTTGCTCTGGATAAGGGCATCTGCAAAATGCTGTAGCCTACATGTAAATGTAAATGAGAAGCTTTTTGCTAGTGCTGTGAGAAGCCTGACAAAGGTGACACAACAAATGTGGACAGCCCAAATTGTATAATGGTTACCCAATTAACAACCATAGTAAATATCAAAGCATTTAGAATAATGGGTGTGAAAGAGCATTTTTGGATGTGAATCAGTGTCATTTATGGCAGATGAAACTATTAGAAAGAATTTGAACTATGTGCACAGTTACTTGGAATTATAATGGTGGAAGGAGCATCAGAACAACACTTAGATACACCAAAGCAAATATTTTCAGGAGAGTGGAAAATACACTGCACAGGGATGTTTACACATAGAGTTCTTGTCTGCAACTGACAGAGAACTGCTACTCAAGAGTGTGTACCGTTTGCATGTCCCAACAAGTTCAGTTGTGTTGCTGCGTGCCCCTCAATTATCATGGGAATCATTTGTCTGGGCATGTTCTTTCAAAAAGATTTTTCCGCCCACATCAGAAATACTGAAAAAAGTCAATGTGTATTAAACTGTTTTGTTTCAAATGCTATAAAGCACTGGTAAGTATATGTTATACATAATTATATGCAAGTGTATTAGCATAATACACTTGCATATAATTTTTATTAACCAATGTAATAAGCTTGGGCAGTGCTTTACCATTGCATTGTGAAAGGATTACATCTATATACATACCAGAGTATTTCCACTGCAGAGTCCTGATATAGGCTAGAGCTTATGTAATGTCATTCTGTATGGTGGGCCAGACACAGAGTGGGAGACGAATGCACAATGTCAGTCAGAGGTTCACTAAGGTAACTCACACAACACAACAGAGTGTACCAAAGTCAAGATCAGAATA
>JAJAGP010006648.1:0-19522 GCA_025084515.1 Ancistrus triradiatus | reverse complement strand
AGGAGTTACAGTCCTGTGGGTATTTCAGCGGGCAAAAGAGACTGAAAAATTGACCTAAATAACACAGGTCCAATTCATCACTTGCACACACATATTACCCACAAGCAGATCACACACACAATCAGGCTCGCTCTCTCAGGACAATCAGCTTTGTGATTCTGAGTGCTGCGATATGAACACCAGAATTAGGCTGTTGTACAGAAAATTAGTTCTTGGCACAACTAACACGCATCTGCAGGGTTTAATACAGTCTAGATGTAGGCCAAATACAGCTGTTGTTCAGATAAGGGCAAGATTAACAGTACCCCACAAAATCATTTGGAAAGACTGGACTCTTGTTGCTATAAAAATTTTAAACGTAACCAATCCTGGAACATGTTCAGAGCCAGCAATGGAGTAAGACGTGTGGAGAGAGGCTCCTGTTTGACGTCTTCTAAATTATTATTTCATCATGCATTTTTTCTACATTTATACATTTACATTTACAGCATTTAGCAGACGCCCTTATCCAGAGCGACTTACAATTGGTACAGTCTTACAATCCAAGCAATTGTGGGTTAAGGGTCTTGCTCAAGGACCCAACAGTGGCAGCTTGGCAGAGGTGGGATTTGAACCCTGGACCTTTTGGTCCATAGTTATTGTTGATAAACTGGAGATCCTCTATCCATCTTTGCTACTCAGAGACTCAGCCTTTCCTGGATACTGCTTTTATGCCAAATCATTATTATAATCAACTGTTGACATCACCTGTTTGAAATCAAATAGTACCTTAACCACTAGGCTACCACAGTCCCTACAGTCCACACACATAAGAGTATATCATGGCAAGACTGATCTGTATTTGTCATGTCCTTGGCCACCAGTCTCTGTAAATACATATAATGCGACACCTCAAGCAGTAGGCCTGAATTTCTACAGGCCGCAGTGATTCACCATCCAGCCCACGGCCAGTCGGAAATGGGCTCAGCACCTCTGAAGACTCTGAGGACATTCTCTCCTCATTGAGAGCAGATATTTCCTAGGTTACCAAGTCGGAGCTGAAGAATGCTTTCACTGAAGAATTTATTCTTTGTAGAAGGGACTTAAAAGAGATTCAAACTAAAAGTGCAAACGGTATAACAGCAATCTGCTCCCGAAATGGGTAGTATGAGAACCGTTATCAAAGCCAACAGTCACACAGCAGGAAAAAGTGGCCCAAATCCAATCTTTTTTGTCACATGAGACATAGATGTGTTATCTTTGAGGCAGTGTGAACAGCAAAAGCACACTGAATCTGTCATTTTCAGTTCCAGTTTGTGCTACTTTCATATCATCTGTAGAAATCTGATGCATATCCGATAGCAAGATGAGAATTCATGCAACTTTTACTCCATTCCAACTCGGCATTCATCATAACTGTTCACTGAGGAGCAGGAAAATTGACTGATGGCAGTGAGAGAGGTCTTCGATAACAGACCTCATAAATATCTAGGGTGATGTCTCTTTGCAACAAAATTAGAAGGCACATATCGCAAATGCTCCGTGTTTAGGTAATTTCTAAAGAAATGGCCGAACACGGCCACAGGAGGAAGTGACTACAGTGTCAAAGGAAAATGAAAAGCTTAAAAGATAAGGTTATAGAAACCAAGCACACAAACCAAAGAAGGGGCTGTGGCCGAATAACTTGCCCTTTTTTAACATTACCATTAAAGAAGTGTCTGTTACTGTTGACAAGCAGGTTAAGTGAAGCATTGCTAGAGGGTAGCAGAGGTCCTCCAGACGCCCAACTTTGCCTGCATTCGCTTGTAATTTGCGGAATCCCCAGCCCACAAGCTGCTGGATGGTACTGGTCAAGCACAAGCTAGCGCCCAGTGGCTCCATATTTGAGCACACTAGCTCCATATCTGAGCACGCCACGCCTGTTAGCTCCGTAGATGAGCCGTTAGTGCCCAGTAGCTCACTACCGGAGTCACTAGCGCCCAATAGCCCTGAATTTAAGCACACTAGCTCTGTATTTGAGCACGCCACGGTTCTTAGCTCCATAGATGAGCCTTTAGCGCCCCGTAGCTCAGCACCTGAGCATGTCAGCTCCGTATCTGAGCACGCCACGCCTCTTAGCTCCATAAATGAACCATTAGCACTGACTAGCTCTGTATCTGAACAGGTTAGCTCAGTACACAGATCCGATGTGCCGCCTGGCTCTGTATCTGAGCCTGCCGCAGCCTTTAATTTCGTACCCTAGCATGTTGGCTCTGTACCTGAATTGGTTAGTTCCGTGTTTGAACCATTGGCGCCGCCTGGTTCCGCATCCGAGCACTCTGCACCCCTTGGTTTCGTACCTGAGCATGTTAGCTCCAAATTCGTTAACTCCATTGCCACGCCTCTTAGCTCCGTAGGTGCACCATTAGCGTTATGCAGTTCTGAGTCCAAGCGCGCTGCGCCCTTTAGTTTAGTATCTGAGCATGTTTGCTCCGTATCCAAATTTGTTAACTCCATTTCCGCGCACATCGCGCCTCCTAACTATATGCGCCATTAGCGTCATGTAGTTCCATGCCCGAGCACGCTGCACCCTTTAGTTTTGTGCCTGACCACGGTAGCCCCGTACTTGAATTCACACTGAGTATTATATTTTCAAATGCAATATCAGGGCTGCCAGCTTTGAGGAATTTGTTGGAGAGAGATTTGGAGTGATGTAGACTTGAGCCAGTTAGTTAGAAACAATAAAATGCATCATGTAAGTATTTGTATTTGTAGTTATTTACATTACAACATTAGATATGTTACATGTGACATTAAGGTCCATGTTTGTGTAGTTTAGTGTCCTCCCTGGTTGTGCATAGTCGTTGCACTTTTTGCTGGTATAATTACACTCAGGATCAATGTCACCCATTTTGACTGTCATGATGGATGACACCTGGCTTCAGACTATTTTACATTTTGGTTCTGTTGACATCAGTGAGTGAAAACATGCATAACAATGTGCATAACATTTATTTTCTAATATTGTTTATACCTATATATGAATACCTAGTACAACGGTTTGCAACAGGTAGCTTGGCACAAAAAGTGAGTGTTGTGACTCACAAATCCTTCATTTCAGCGATGTACAATGGGTGGAACCTCTCTCTGTTATCAACCAATATTACATATTAGTGAGTGGTAAAAGTATGTGAACCTTTGCTTTCAGTATCTGCTGTGACCCCCCTGTGCAGAAATAACTGCAACTAAATGTTTCCTGTAACTGTTGATCAGTCCTGCACACCGGCAATTTTAGCCCATACAGAACAGCTTCAACTCTGGGATGTTGGTGGGTTTCCTCACATTAGCTGCTCACTTCAGGTCCTTCCACAACATTTCGTTTGGATTAAGGTCAGGACTTGGCCATTCCAAAACATGAACTTTATTCTTCTGTAACCATTCTTTGGTAGAACGACTTGTGTGCTTAGGGTCGTTGTCTTGCTGCATGACCCACCTTCTCTTGAGATTCAGTTCATGGACAGATGTCCTGACATTTTCCTTTAGAATTCTCTGATATAATTCAAAATTCATTGTTCCATAAATGATGGCAAGCCATGCTGGCACAGATGCAGCAAAACATGAGACAAGCAGAAATGTTCATTTTGGAGAGCAGTGGCTTTCTCCTTGCAGCCCTGCCATGCACACCATTGTTGTTCAGTGTTCTTCTAATGGTGGACTCATGAACATTAACATTAGCCAATGTGAGAGAGGCCTTCAGTTGCTTAGAAGTTACCCTGGGGTCCTCTGTGACCTCGCCAACCCTTTCTGAGGAGGGTAGCAATGGTCTTGAATTTCCTTCAATCTGTATGACTGTGGATTGGTGGAGTCCAAAACTCTTTAGAGAGGTTTTGTAAAACTTTTCCAGCCTGAATGAGCATCAAACAACTCTATTTTCTGAGGTCCTCAGAAATCTCCTTTGTTCGTTGCCATGATACACTTCCACAAACATGTGTTGTGAAGATCAGGACTTTGTGATAGATCCCTGTTCTTTAAATAAAACAGGGTGCCACTCACACTGCTTGTTGTCATCCCATTGATTGAAACACACTGACTCTAATTTCCCTCTTCAAATTAACTGCTAAGCCTAGAGGTTCACATACTTTTGCCACTCACTAATATGTAATATTGGATCATTTTCCTCAATAAATAAATGACCAAGTATAATATTTTTGTCTCATTTGTTTAACTGGGTTCTCTTTATCTGCTTTTAGGACTTGTGTGAAAATCTGATGATGTTTTAGGTCATATTTATGCAGAAATATAGAAAATACTAAAGGGTTCACAAACTTTCAAGCACCACTGTACTTGTTCTCAACCAACAGTAATACCAACTACTAGCTATCAACCAGTCAGCAAAACCTGGTTTCAACCAATCAGCAACCTGCTCACTATTTTGTTCAGATACCTGGATCCAGCAATGACGTTAATATTTGGATAGAATTGCAGGAGAAAATACAAGTTTCGTGGGACAGAGTTGAGAGGAATTGGAAGCCCTGCAACATGCTGGCCTTTCACTCTCTGTTGACTAGGAGACAAATATTATTTAGGAGGAAAGACCCTTTTCCCCCTACTTACTATTACCTGAAAATTGATTTAAAAATGTTATGCAATTCCCTCTCAGCATAGATATTGAGGTTCTATAAGATTTGGCAGCCATGACAATATTGGTAATATTGGCAAAACATGGCAATATTGCTTGTTGTTTCAAAGCACTGCCATATTCTTTTAATAACTAATGGTGAAATAGGGATTTGCTCTGCCTTTAGGGTATATTTCAGAATAGCCTCAGTTGGCCAGGTGTGATAGATTTGAACACACAGACATGTGTTAGTTTGAGTTTTATATCAAGCATTTAAATCTTTTCATGATTTTGTCTTTGTACGACATGAATAAATAAGGTGATTTCCAAGTTTCCAGCTTTCACAAGCAAATGGTGGCACAGGTCTCAGGAGTGCATTTTCTTAGTTTTTGCTCATTCTTGCTAGTTCTGACCAATTACTTATCAATAACAGAGTTAAGAACATCAGCCAACATGCCTGAGATCCAACAGACCACGTGCATTCACTGTATAAAACTGGGAAAATATGTCAACCCAATACCAAAACTCAGTCATGTACAGGTGCCGTAAATAGTAGAAAAACAGGCCTATTTTTCTTTTTTATTTCTCTCTCTTACTCTCCTCCTCACTCTGTTTTCTCCCTCCCACTTGTTCTTCCCTCTCTCTCTCTCTCTCTCCCAAGAGAGCACAATTTAAAATTCTCCTGCTGGTGCATGAATAACGTCTTTGCACACTCTTGTGATTCGGGGTTTGCGCTTTATCATCAGAGTTGCAAAGAGAGATATAACGAGAACTCGGAGGAGTGTGTGTGTGTGTGTTGGAGGTAGTTATGGAGCATGCCCAAGTTCTCAGGTTACTATCGTGGAGACACATATACCCACTGGGATAACACAGGATGGCACAAATACATACACATGCAGTGCTGTTATTGGCCACCTTCTGTCCCTCTACATTTCTGTCTCCTCCCTCACTTATGCTCTGTGTCCTTTTATTCCAAACACTCTTCCCCATCTACATGATAAGCATGTTAAACCCTTATCCATTATAGGCGAGGTAAACACTAACCGTGTTACAAAAACCAGATGGAGGCTGGCTTTTCTTAGGAGCCCATGGTGCCCACAAGGTACACTGTTTTTATTAAGAATTCTTTTCTTTACAATGTTAAGAAAATACCTTCAGATTACACAACAGATTAAAACACACAACAGTGACATACCAAGAAAGACAGATAATTCTAGACATAGATAAATGTGATGGCTAGACAGTGGGTCAAACCAGTTTTGATTGGTTTAAAGCATATTTGGCAGATAGGATGTACAGTGGCGCTTGAAAGTTTGTGAACCCTTTAGAATGTTCTATATTTCTGCATAAATATGACCTAAGACATCATCAGATTTTCACACAAGTCCTAAAAGTAGATAAAGAGAACCCAGTTAAACAAATGAGATAAAAATATTATACTTCCTTATTTCTTTATTGAGGAAAATGATCCGATATTACATATTAGTGAGCGGCAAAAGTATGTGAACCTTTGCTTTCAGATGGCCCAGATGCAGCAAAACAGGCCCAAACCTTGATATTACTACCACAGATGGGATCACAGATGTTTCACAGATGGGATAAGGTTCTTATGCTGGAATGCAGTGTTTTCCTTTCTTCATCCCAGAGTTGAATGGGATAATAATGGGATAGGAGAGATGAATGGGATAATAATTCATCCAAGCTGATGTGTAGGACTGATCAAAAGTTACAGGAAGAATGGATGTTTTGTGGGCAGATGAGCCCAAAATAGAACTTTTTGGTTGAAAAGAAAAGCATTATGTTTGATATGAGTTTCCCCATATCAAGTGCTTCTACAGCATTTATATTGGATTAAGGTCAGGAATTTGACTTTATTCTTCTTTCCCCATTTTTTCATAGAACAGCGTGTGGCATAGGGTCGCTGTATTGCTGCATGATTTGCTGGTAGAATTCAGAATTCATTGTTCCTTCAATGACGGCAAGCGGTCCTTGCCTAGGTGCAGCACCCAAACCCTGACAATGCCACCACCATGTTTCTCAGACAAAATGAGATTCTTGTGCTGGAATTAAGTGTTTTCCTTTCTCCAGATATAACACATCTCATTTAAACCAAAAGGTTCTATTTTGATCTCATTCGTCCACAAATTATTTCTGCAATAGACTTCTGGACATGTGAAGGGCAGGAATGTTCCTTTTTGAGCAGTGGCCTTCTCCTTCTGGACTCATGAACCTTAACATTAACCAATGTGAGTGAGACGTTTAGTTGTTTAGAACTTACCCTGGGTTCCTTCCTGACCTTTTCCAGCCATATGTGACACTTTTTCCAAGGTCTCCATTGTTCATGCCGTGATACACTTCTGCAAATGTCATGTGAAGATCAGACAGTGATAGATCCCTGTTCGTTCTTTAAATACAACAGGATACCCAATAAAGCCTTATTGCAATCCCATTGATTGAAAACATTCATTCATTCATTGTCTTATCTGCTTAATCCTGGCCAGGGACACGGGAAAGCCAATGTCTAACCAACAGCACACTGCGCAAGGTAGGAACAACCCTAGACAGGGCGCCAATCCATCGTGGGGCTTACTAAATACACTTGAGTCTAATTTCACCTTCAAGTTACCTGCTAATCCTAGAGGTTCACATACTTTTGCCACCTACTGATATATAATACTGGATCATTTGCCTCACTAAATAAATAACAAAGTATAATATTTTTGTCTCATTTGTTTAACTGGGTTCTCTTTATCTACTTTGGGATGTTTGTGAAAATCTGATGAAGTTTTAGGTCATATTTATGGAGAAGAGTATACTAGACACAAGAAAAACATGCAAACTCCACACAGATAGAGTCCAGGCTGGGAATCAAAACGCAGAGCTCTGGAGTTGTGAGCCGAAGTTCTTTTCCCCCAGTGCAATTGTTTTGGAGTGGCACATACAGTATAAAAATACAGTTATGATTGTTAATCTTAATTAAAATTCAGGCTTGGTGAAATGATTACTGCATGTGCAAAATATGTGGCATAAATGCTGATTTCATTATACTGTCCAACTCTAACTAGAACTACTCAACAGAAAACAAGGAGTCAGCACTTTATCCTCCTGGTTCCCCATGTGTGAAATTATAAGCTGCCCATGGGTTCCCAGCCAGTTCTGACTGGTTGGTGATGGTGACCATTATTGCTCGTACAACACAATTATCCTCCTCCATCCCTGGAAAATCACCATAGGACTGGGTTCCCAGAGACTCACTGATGGATGTGTTGTGTAGCAGGACAGAACAAGGCTGGATCTGGTACTCACTAAAGCAAGTCTCAAGGATAAAGTCACTGGGTGAGTAATCAGTAATGTTTAAGCTCACTTCCCTTAAATTGCCTGGTTTTGGACAGAAACTGAGACTCTTACAGATGGTGTTATAACTATGACTCAAGCTCCTCCACAGGTCCTCTGTGCCAGATGAGAAATCCTAAGCGACAGGCTTTTAGTGTCTTAACAGATAAAGTCATCCTAAGCAGAACGGGTGCTGAAGTCACTTTTGAAGCTGAGCCTGACTGGTGCATCTGGTTGCAATTAGAGAGCTCCAGATTGGAGGAAAGGAAGCTTCAGAGCCTGGAGCTTCTGCAGTTCTCTAGAACAATCAGGCTTGTCCATCTAATACTGCACCCTGTCTGGGTAGCTATAAGCAGTTGATGGGCTTGTGGGAAGCCTAGTTACTACTTTAGCTGCTCTTCATTTGTGCACTTAAGCGTATGACCTGCTCAAGCTTTTTTACTTTCACTCCGCAACACTTCAAAGTAAAAAATGGTGAGCATCAAGCAAACAGAAAAGTATTTCCACTTTTTCATGTAGTCTTTCAAGGAAAAACTAAACTAATTACAAATTATAGACAACAGCAATGAGTAATGATGCATCCAGACCAGTCACTCCACTGCCACCATTTACTCAGCAACTGTAACAGCACATAGATATTATTACAGATAGTTACAGATAGTTGTGAATAAATCAACTGTGGGAGCAATTGTAAAAAAATGGAAGACAGACAAGACCATTGATAATCTCCCTCGATCTGGGGCTCCACGCAAGATCTCATCCCGTGGGGTCAAAATGATCATGAGAACGATGAGCAAAAATCACAGAACTACACAGAGGGACCTGATGAATGATGACCTGCAGAGAGCTGAGACCAAAGTAACAAAGCTACCATCAGTAACACACTACGCCAAGAGGACTCGAACAATCCGAGCAACTCTGAATAAGACACGATCATCTGTGATAGACTAGCTGAAGCTATTATTTCAAAAACTTGCCAACCTTGTGAGGTTTTCTCATGCAACAGTGTTGCAAGTACACAGAGAATGGTGAGATCGAGGAAAATATCCAGAAAAGGGGGATCCTGAAAACATAAATAACTCATGTTATGATGAATGTTTTCTTGGGACACCTTTTGTCCTCTGATATCTGTGCATGGACATTAGGACAGTAGGGCTTAAGTAAGCATTGCGGCTGACCAAGTTCATCCTTTCATGGCAGATGTTTACCCTATGGCAGAAGGATACATTCAGCAGGACAATGCACCACATGGGTCGTATAGTCATTGATTAGTTCCAGGAATATGACAGAGGGTTTTCCTTGCTTCCCTGGCCTTCACAGTCCCCAAATTTTAATCCTGTAGAGTACCTCTAGAACGAGGTAGATTGGGCTGTTCAGAACATGTCAGTACCTCAATCTAATGCAGCAACTGTGAGACATTATCTTGTCTGCATGAGTCAATATTAATGCAGAACGATTTCAACACCTCACTCACGTTCCTGATTCCTGATTTACTGATTGACAGCTGGTTCAATGTTCTGCCCAGCAAGAGGTCAACCAGTCATCATAAAGAGAAACCATGATTCAGTGTGGGGTTAACGAAAAACACACTGTCCAATAATGGCAGAGATGCTTTCTTCTGTGCAAACACTAACACACACTCCAGTCACTGCCAGTGAGGCTCGTGCATCTGGGATTTGGTCAAAATAACTTGCTAAATGCTGTTTGTCCAAAGAGCATCTTTCATACACAAATGCCCTCCAATACTACAACAGAAACAATCATGTAAGAAGGATCATTGAGAAGGAACCATGAAGCAAAAAATATTAATGTAATTTTATAACCATGTTACGTGACAGCATTTCTATGATTCATACTTTTGGTATCTTTTACATCAAGTACTTTGTCATTTTCTCAACTGGGAACTTAAACAGGGAACTTTACTGTAGTTTACAGGAGAAAAGTTTATTAGCCATTAATTAATGTTCATTAACTGAACATTAATTTACCCTCCATGGAGTGCCATACCCATAGCACTACGTTACACAGTCATGTGGTCAATTAAAAGATAATACTTATATTAATGGAAAACACAAGTACATGTAAAGCCATATAATGAGCTATGACATAACTCTTAGAGCGAAAACAATATGAGGCTAAATCAGAGCCTCACGTAAACACGCAAAAATAATTAGCGGATGGTGGCACCACAGTCTTAATGAAGAATTAAGATCACCTTTTATGCCACGTAACATTAACAGCAGGTCTAAAAGTGGTTGATGCGGACTCAGAACCACAGTTAAATGCAAAATAACACAGATTCAACAAGCATCCATTTGTTTAAAGCCTGCATATTATAATCAAATTAAATCATCCATTGTCATACCAACTTAATCCATTTCAGGGTCACAGCGAGCACACTCACAAGATGCCATTTTACAGACATCAACTGATCTAGAGCATGAATGTGGGAGGAAACCACAGTCACAATGGGAGTGCAGTGTCTACACAGGAATTCTGGGCCACGAATCGAACCAGGGCTCTCCAGAGCTGTGTGGGGACTGCCCTAACCACTTGCCACCATGCCACCCATATTACAGTCTAATTACAATCTACACTCACTCACTCATTTTACATACTCACTTAATCCAATTTAGGGCAGGCAGCACAAGGTGCAAGGCGGGATCCACCCTTGGACAAGGCGCCGGTCCATCACAGGGCGTACACACACATTCACTCACACTGGGACACTTTAGAGAGCAAATTGACCTAGCGCATGTTTTTTGGAATATGGGAGGAAACCGGCGTAACTGGGAGAACATGCAAACTCCACACAGACAGCGGACTGGCGTCTCTGGAGCTGTAAGGCGACAGCTCTAACCACTGCACCATCGTAAACCTACTACACAAGGAATGAATTCAGAATATTATTTGCAATATATTGTTCATAAGAACATATCAGCTCCAGCAACAATGCACGCTATGCAAAAAAAATGCTATTAAGTTTTCAAATGATGAAGGCATATTTATCAATAAAGGGGGGGGGAACTAAATCTTAAAAGTAGTATGCAATTCAAAAATCTGTTTTGCGCCTCGTGCAAATGAGGGTTACATCACGTTAAAGCCATAGCCGATGTTTTATTGTACCGTCCAATACCAAAAATTGGTTGTGGGTGCAAATACAAGAGAAAGATCTGGTGTATAATGAAGCAAAGCACTGATGGGATGAGCACACTGTACATCATCGGGCTCGTGGTGCCGCTCGTGTAAAAAGCAGCGCGTATCCACAGCACGCGCCACAATAAAACCAATATTTCACCCGTTATATAGGTTACAGTTACATATAACAAACTGCGTTACCTTTATTAATGGAGTTGTTGACGTAACGGTCATATAAAGCCCAGCAGCTGCTGAGGAAGATTAGGAGGAAGAGGACACTGTGTACCGCTCCGGTCTGAGAAGATGCTAACGCTCTCTCTAGGATGCCAAACTGAGCTCGAGCGCTTTTAAAGGAGCAGAGCCAGAGCGGCGCTTATATCCTTTCTACCGCAATCCACGCCCCCCACTGCAAATGCAATGCCCTGATTGGTCATATTCGTTGGCTTCTATTCCAATATTACTTTGTGTAACTGCGTACTAAAAGGTCTTAAAAAGTCACGTAACCACTGGGTGTAAACTAAACTGGCATAGGTTATATTACTCTAATTGTAGTAAAATACTTGCATAGAACCGGTACATTTCAAATTGTCTGTGATGTAGTTATTCAAGTGTGGATGTAAAATGCACTGGTTTCATAGTCTACTATACACTGTAGCACTCGGGCGGTGCCTTCCGGCCATGTAAGTGTCATTAGTAGACACAATGGCTGTCTGAGGTAGGAGTGGCTGGAGGGGGATCATCTCCCAGTGCTGTAAGAGTGATTATTACATAACAGTGATATTACATAGATATTACAATGGCTCTGTGATATCAACCGGGGGTACTGGTTTGCTGTAGTGGGTATATTGCTGGGAGGGCACAGCAGAAATTGAAGGCGGGGCTGTATATGTTGTGCTGATCAATCAGCTTACAGCAAGACCATGCAAGTTCACAGCTAAACCAGCACCAGATCAGCATGAACCAACTTGGACCAACATGGAACCTATGTGGTCTTGCTAACTGGATCGGCATCCAAAACACGACATCTTTCAACTGATCTTTCAAGAAGCAATACAGAATGCCTTTATGCCCATAGTCAGCTAAAAATAAACACTGAAGCTACATACACTGGATAAAAACTTCTCCATATTTATGCATGTTTACTTCAGTATAGACTTGTTATTTAGTGCCTGCTGTCTCTTGGAATTGTGAGAGAGGGAACAAGTGCAGCCCTTGCATCATCAGCACTTCCACTGACAGCATTTGGAATTTACACAAGATGGCAGGCAGCATACCATTCCGCAAACCAAGAGATAATCATTACCTTGCCTCCCAGGAGGCTCAGCATTGGGAACCAATGCTCTACACACCACTGGTGAGCAGAGATCTTTCAGTTGGATTGTGTATCTGGTTCTGAGTTGCGTACCATGTCTGTGCAAGGAGTTTTGTCACTGCTGGGTTCCAAATTGGCTGCCAGGATGTGTAATCATGGTGACCTCTCGCTGTCAGGTCATGGATTCCAGTGTATGTGATTCCCGCAAAGAGCCTTTCCTCCAGATGCAGTTCTGTCTTTGTTTATTTCCTGCCTTTCCACACACCTCAGAGTTTCAGATTAAACAGAAGTGCAAGGCCAGTGCACAAGCAAACAAAGTTGTCGCATATTTAAAGATAATGGGAGTAGAAGAAATAAACCTGAAATTTGGAAAAAGGTTGCAACATACAGTAAATGCAGCCATTTAAAACAATTAGGAAAATGCTAATATTCTATACAACTTTTAGTTAATTACAAAAATGACACACAAAAGAAAGGCACAGGGGCACTTCACTGCCACCTGTCAACTCATTGACTGATGTACAGACTTTCCTGGGTGACAGATACATTCCAAACCCAAGCCTTATTCATCACACAGCAGCACAGTCTAAATGATGGACACTGCTCATGCTCGAGGGCCGTTAGACGATTTGTCCTGAAAGGCACCATGTCTGAAAAATACACAATGTGCACTGGCTTTGTAAAATCCTTTAGATAAAATATAATTTGTTATCACTGGAGGAAAAATAAGTGTGAGGACTTCCCTGCAACAAGAGTTATTAGTGATAAACATCACCAGACAACACAAGCAATCAACACCTTGGTTCAGCGATATTTACAGTGTGACTAATATGATTTGGAACGTGCTGTAGGCATTTCATACCTGCAATCTCTTATTTACACCAATTTAAGCAGTTGAAATGAGGACAATCTTGCATTGCAAGCAGCATTTTGCTGATGCATGGAACAATAAAAAAAAAAACCTTAGGCCAGTTGTGTAGTCTATTTTTGTAAAAATATTTGTCACAAGAAAGAAAAATGTTAACACTTAAATCCAGGTCTGAACAGCATATAGAAAATAAAACACTCACTTCAAGTCAAACTGCTGACAAATGAAAACAAAATCTTAAGGTTTTCAGTGCTTAATTTGTAAATGATGCAACCCTGCCATGAGCATTATATGTGAGAGTGGCCTTAAGTTGCTGTCTAGACTCCAGCGGTGCAAGGTAAAAGTGGAGAACTTCAGGAAAAATGGAAATGTGGTGGGTACTAAGATTAATGTTGTGATTTAAAAAAAAGAATGGAGAGTTCAGCAGATGCCCTTATCCAGAGCAACTTACAATTGATACAGTCTTACAATCCAAGCAATTGTGGGTTAAGGGCCTTGCTCAAGGACCCAACAGTGGCAGCTTGGCAGATGTGGGATTTGAACCCTGGACCTTTTGGTCCATAGTCCAGTACCTTAACCGCTAGGCTACCACAGTCCTAGAAAATAGTAGATATGGATGATAACCACTACAAGAATTGACTAAAAATTACAGCTTGACAAATGACTATTATTTCAAAGTTAAAGCAGAAGAGACAGCAGACACCAAAGAATGAATGTCCATGGCTGATGTTGGAAAGCCTGCAACTGTAGCCAATGAGGAGTCTGCAGCTGAAGCTGGAGATCCCGGGACCAGAGTGGGAACAGCTGCAAATGAGGATAGAGAGCCTACACCTGCAGCTGAGGAGACTGTAGATGAAACTAAAGGGCCTACAGCTGAAAATGGTAAGTCTGCAGCTGCAGATGAGGAGGCTGTAGCTCAGGGGTATTTCTAGACTACTTCTCTTACTGGGGCACACACAGAATTTAGAGGGGCACAGCTGTACCTCTCTGCTTGCAAATAAGTCGCAGTGGCACAACTGTGCATAAAAGGAACTCTGTTAAACACTAAATAATTCATGATGTAACACTAAAGCATTCATTTTGTTTATGTTAACATAACTGATGCCTTTTCTTTAGTAGTGTAATATGTTTTTGGTAGGTAATACAGTGAGGTCTCCTTTCCTGCAGTGTGGCTCACTTTCTTTGAAATATTTACTTTTGTTTATTACTCCATGTGAAAAAAAAATGAAAGAGACTGGATCTGACTGAAAGCTTTACCATCGTGGGTATTATGGGAAATGTAGTTCTTTTCAGCAATCAAGGATGAAATTGATTTTTTACCACTGTGGTTTTAATGGCACAGCAACATTTTATTGGGGCACGCACCCCAGTCAAGTGGGTCTGGTGACGCCCCTGCTGTAGCTGAAGCTGGAGAGCTTGAAGTCGGGTAGGTGAATACAAACACTAAGTCTAGTGAAAAATCACAGGTACAATCTCATACAAAAATCGGATATGTGATATTATTTAGACATGTAATTAGCTTTATGCTAGCTGCTATTATAAGCCCTGGGGGTTTTTTCAGTTAACTCTGTGGCTTGAATCCAACAGCTCTGACCCACACGCACAGAAGAACAATGAAACTCGTGGAACCCACACAGAACTCATCAGCAACGTTAGAATCTCAGCATTTAATTATATAACATAGACAGCAACTTCTTCAGGATTTCAAAGCAGGATTCTGATTTGAAGCTGCCTTATGATAAAAAAGTATGGTCCAAGTCAAATTCAGATTTATTTCAATGGCGCTTTTAACAATGGAGCATCTTCTGTTATCTAGGCCCAAGCCCAAACTGAGCAATAGTATTATTGCCTTATACCCTAGAATTGTATATTCTTCATTTTAGTATAATCTTCATAATATCATATTTTCTTTCATTTATTATAGACTACATTTTATAATATTTTATTGTATTTATTATATTTTCAGTATGTTTTCTATTTAAATGGTTCTAATTAGCTTCTGTGTATTTAAACTATTATTATGAATGCATTATTTAGGTAATTTACAAATAACGGAAGGCTGTCCGAGGAGGTTGGATCCCATTTTGAGCTTTGTTCCTTCCTTTGTTTTGCTCAATAGATAATTGTAAAGCTGAATTGAGACAATGCAAAGAGCGTCATACAAATAAATTTGACATGACTAGAGCTGTGGGAATACAATTAGTCTTTGTTCCTTATAAAAAGGGAATACATGTGTTATCTAAGGAAGAAATGGAGTACCAGCAAGCACTGAGAGGAAGACAAAAATAAGCCTCATGCTGAATGAAATGTTATCAGTCATGTAGTAAATAGTTGGGCAGCCTATGGAAATCCCAGTGTGAGTCATTTCAATGTAGCAGTGAGATGGGTATGGGAGAGATCTCTGACCAAAGGGGTGGATATGACAAGGTCCATGGATCCATGGTCTATGGTATATGCTTTGTGCCCATCCATACGTCTGGTATTTCTTGATGCACTGCATGACCAGGTGTTCAGGGGGCTCCAGACAACACTAAATGGGGCTGTGGTAGCCTAGTGGTTAAGGTACAGGTTCAAATCCCACCTCTGCCAAGCTGCCACTGTTGGGTCCTTGAGCAAGACCCTTAACCCACAATTGCTTGGATTGTAAGACTGTACCAATTGTAAGTCGCTCTGGATAAGGGCGTCTGCTAAATGCTGTAAATGTAAATGTAACACTAGTTATTTTGTCATAACGGACAATGTACCATCCCATGGTCCATGTATCCAAGTAGTTTCCTTCCTTCATATTCTACACTCTTTAAATAAATAGAAGGCGGCAGACGATGCAAGTCAGTGACACTGATGCAGATTCACCATGCATGTAGATTTTTCCCACAGCTTAGCCAAAGAAAACATCAATTATGAATTAGATGAAAGCCCATTGTCCAACCCAGGAGGCAGATGAGACAATCACTGAGGTACTCCGTTCTATTCAAACCTAATGTTTACTGTGGTTTCATCACTACAAAAAGTGTATACTGCACTTAATAGAATTTCTGATTGTGTGAGTCAGCTCTACGGCTTAAGGGTGTGTCACACTGATGTGGTTTGCTTGTTTGTTTGGTTTATTTAACGTCGCTATCAGCATCAGTGGCCATTTCAGCGACACACACAAGGCTACATCTATACACAAGATTACATCAAGACTAGTCATGTATATACACTCAAGTTAATGCCAATTTAGCATAACAATTAACCTCACACAACACATGTCTGTGGACTGTGGAAGGGAAACTGGAGTAAACCCCACACACATGAGGGAGGACCATGCAGGACTCCACACCTGGGATTGAACCCAGGAAACTGGAGTAAACCCACACACATGAGGAGGACATGCAGACTCCACACCTGGGATTGAACCCAGGATCTTCTTGCTGTGAAGCAGCAGTGTTACCCACCAAGCCACCCACCCTGATGTGGTAGTTTGTGGTAGTACCCAAAACTTGTATTGTATTTTAAAATGATTCGAAAACTACAACCAGCTCCAGTGGTTCATGGTAAGAGGGATACTGTCATAAGACTGTAAATATTGTTAACATCCTGAAGTCAAACCTGACAAGGGAAACTGAAACGTGAATGAACCTACAATGTCTTTTCAATATTCGTAGAAAGATAACTTCTCCCTGCACCACAAATGGGTTTTTCTTGAGCTTGTCTATATCAGGGGTATCCAAAGTCCGGGAGATTTTAATTGACCGTTGGCATCACTCTTAAGAATACATTATTAGTGGCCCGCCAACAGGTTGCGATTTTTCCTTTCACCTGACGGTGGCAGCAATACGTAAATGACTTAAACAGGAACCATTCGCATCATGATTGTATTTAGGTGGTTAAATGACTTAAGAAATATAAGAATTGCTTTGTTATTTTGTTCCATAGGTCTGGTAATGCGTAGCAACTGAGTAATAAAACACAATCTACATGAGAATTACTGACGGAAGATACTTCATAGTATTATGCATAAACGTTTTAAATAAAATGTTCAGCTTAAATAACCTGCAGTAAGATGTTGGTATTTTTTCCACTCTATCCTGCAGCAGTTATTGCGCTAAAATGAAATTCAGTAGTTAAATAAATGTTAATTGTTCTGTACATTTGTGTTTGAAAGATAGACTGGCCCTTAGGTATTTTCATATAATCTAAATCTGGCTGCCTTTTGTTTGGACACCCCTGGTCTATATAATGCAATACAAATGTATTTTAAAGGAAGAAATGCATGTCGTGATCCAAATGTGCATTCACAATCCTTATATATCATCTCAAGGTAAGAGCCACCTGCTAGGGCCTTGCCTTTTGAAGGTTGGATGGTGCACTTGTGGAGCACTCGATGGACAGGTGCTTTGTAAAGGGTGTACATATACCTGTGCCTCATGAATTCCCAGATAGGCTTTGGACCCCCTTCGACTCTGACCGGGATAGGTTGGGGTGAAAAGGAATGCTTTGCTTTTTCGCTTTGTTTTCCAGGTACATACCAGCATTTGCCTGGTGCAAATACAATGACTGTAGAAAACATTTGAATCTTGGCTCTCAAAACACTTAGATATAATATGACAATGTTTAGAGGAAATAAAGACACTTCACACTAACATCAAAACTTCATCCTAACTGTGAAGCATGGTGAAGAAGTGTCACGATTCAGAGCTTCACTGTTCCAGACTGTTCACTGAGACACAAATGATTTGTGTTTTATGACTTCAGGAATTATGTTTTACCAGTGTCACTTTTATTCAAACTTACAAGTAGTGTACATACAAAATACTGTATAGAATTGTAAGCCCACCAACTGAACATTTCATTTACTCAAGAAATACACCACAAATATACACTGTACACAGATAAATCACATCTTTTAAATGCACCTACCAGATTATGTAACATCAGAATATATTTTCTATAGATTTTACTGTTGAAAGGCACAAGTAAAGTTCACTATGCTTGCTCTATTTCCACTAGAACTCCATCACAGTCTTTTGGGTGCAGAAACATCACAGGTTTCCCATGAGCACCGATGCGTGGCTCTGGAGAAAGCAGTCTGATTTTCTTCACTTTCAAATCTTCTATTGCTGAATTTATGTCATCAACCTAGAAAGAAAAGATGTTCAATTAAATTGTTTGTTACTCATCAAGAAACCTTTTTATACACTAACCAGCCATAACATTAAAACCACCTGTCTAATACTGTGTGTATTGTATAAAGTCCCCCTCATGCTGCCAAGGAGATGCAGTTTTTCTCTTCAGATGCTGATTCTGATACCTGAATTCAAAACCGAGAACCAATGTGATATCACTGATTTTTTTTATTATTATTATTATTTTATTTAAAATCTTTACTGCAAATTCTGTGTCAAATGATCTGTGTCATTATTGTGTCATTATGTTATTCTGTGTCATATTATCATACTCACTTTTAATTTTTATATTTAGCTTCTCTTTATTTAAGCTATTACTATAAACATATTAATTAGGTAACTTTTAATTTTTAAGTATATCATCAACACTGCTCAAAGTGGTTGGGTCCCTTATGAGTCTTGGTCCTCCCAAGGTGTCTTTCTTATCAAATGTAGGGAGTTTTTCTTTGCCACGGTCACCCTAGGTTTGCTCAGTTAGGGGTGTGAGCCTAGATAGCTGATGTAAAAAGCACTATAGAAATATATTTGACTCAACTCAAACCACATTATTCTAATTTGATTTAACTATAACGTTTTAGCCTGCATGAAAATGCAAAAGTATGAAATAGCTTTTCACTCATGACACTGATACAGTAACTTTAGAGGGGAAGTTTCCTGCATGTGGCTTTTATGCTGACTCACCAAAGCACTGAGAAACCAATCATATTTCAGGCTTGCTAACATTATTTCCTTAAAGAGGTTTCCCTGAGGGTGTTTGATGTTTGTCACGACTTGGATTAATGCAGGATGACTGATGGATGGAGGGTGGGTGGGTGAGTGGATTGATGGGTGGATTGATGGATGGATGGTGGGTGGATTGATGGATGGATGGTGGGTGGATTGATGGATGGAGGGTGGATTTATGGATGGAGGGTGGATTGATGGTGGGTGGATTGATGGTGGGTGGATTGATGGATGGAGGGTGGATTGATGGATGGAGGGTGGAAGGATCGGGGATGGGTGGATGTGGTCGGAGATGGGTGGGTGGATGTGGTCGGAGATGGGTGGGTGGCTGGGTGGATGTGGTCAGAGATGGGTGGCTGGGTGGCTGGGTGGATGTGGTCAGAGATGGGTGGGTGGGTGGGTGG